>QPMI01000689.1:0-114722 GCA_004431415.1 Cyanophora paradoxa
ACGTCGACCTTGCCCATGGCGCCGAGCTCGAGCTTCAAGCCTCAAGGCCTACAATTGCAAGCCCTTGAATTCGAAGCTAACGCTGCCAGGCTGCCTTGGACGACGGTTTTCTTGAGGTTTAGATATAGTATCATATAGAAGCTTATGCACGCGTACGCAGTCTAGTAACGCAGAACGCGGCGCGCTTCCGAAGTTCCGAAGTTCGAATTAATTCCTGCCAGAGTCGACGACTCGACGTACTACTCCGAGGGCCCGAGGGCCGAGACTCGCGGCCGAGTACGGACTCCGGAGTCTACGTATACCGTAGTACGTGCGGCGGTGGGCCGCGGGCCGCGCGCCGCGGCCCGCGGCCCGGCGCGCGCGGCGCGCGTACTCGCGACTCAGAGTCGCGAGTCGCGATCGTGGCCATGGCCGCCCTCATGATCACTGCAGTGACAGTGCAGTCTGCAGCTGAGTCGCCGACTACTAGTACCCAAGTTCAACGGTTGCGAGTTCATGGCACTTGCCGCAGGCATGGCATGGCCCGATCGAATATTTTCTGCTGGGAATCATGGCACCGGTTTTTCATCATTTTTTATGACGCCGTGACGCGTATGAGCCGGCGTATCTTCTCAGCCCGTCCAGAAACTTAGACCAGCCCGGGTACCGGATCAGCGTGAAGATGAATCGGAAATTCAGCCTCCCTCGACCTCAGCTAGCGCTGCAGGATGCCTGCTGGCAGGCTGCTGCTTGTGCGCATACCACTGATGATACCGGTATCAGTACTGGATCCGCCGGGCCGCGGAGGCTCGAGCAGGCTACAGCTGCTGGCACCGGGCAGCGCCGCAGCGGTACTGTTTAGCGGGACGGCCCGGGCCGGCGGGGCGCCGGCAGGCTCTTCGGATTCGCCGGCGCTGCAGCTGGCCATGGCCATGGGCGGGCCGCGGCCGGGGCGGGCCGGGCTTGGGGCCTTGGGCCAGCAGGGGCCGAGGGCCGGATCTAGATATTCTGACTGTTGATCGAGGGGCCGGCCGCCGGGCGCCGGGACTCGGGAGCGCTTGAGAGGGCTTACGCGGTGGCCAATGGCCAGTGGCACGATCGAAGTGGCCGGCGGGAGGGCGCAGGCCGACGTCGGGGGACCGCATGAACTGCAGCATGCGGCGATGCATATGAATGCGCGCCGACCATGAGGAGCGGCCACATGAAGGTGGAATTCGAAAGGAAGCGGCGAGTGGGCCGCCGGGCCTGGGGCCGCCGGCAGCGGCCTCAGCGGATCCGGAGGGGTGGGCGTGGGGGGTGGGTGGGGTGGGGGGTGGGGGGGGGGGGGGGGGGGGGGGCAGGCCGAGGAGGTCGGCGAGGTGGCAGCCGCCGGGCCGGGCGAGCAGCCGCGCCGCCCG
This sequence comes from Cyanophora paradoxa, assembly GCA_004431415.1. Lineage (NCBI taxonomy): Eukaryota > Glaucocystophyceae > Cyanophorales > Cyanophoraceae > Cyanophora > Cyanophora paradoxa. Next base: position 1,377 of record QPMI01000689.1, read on the forward strand.
CGCCATCTCCTTCTGCAGGCGCCCCTGCGTCTCCCGCTCCAGCGTCCGCGCCACGTCCACGTCCACCTGCGGGGGGGAGGGCGTGGGGGAGGAGGGGTTGGGGCGGGGGGGGGGGGTACCTCGAAGGGGTCGGGGACGGCGAGGCGCCAGCTGGGGTACCGGTTCGGCGCGAATCGGCTCTTCTCAAAGAAGCCGCCGATCGCGAGCCGCACGCTCGCGACGTACTGCGCGCGGGGTACGATGAGAGCCGGCGCCGTGCGCGCGGAGATGGGGAGAAAGGAGGGGGTAGACCTGCCTTGGTGTGGCTGAAATTAAAGGGCCCTGCCCCGAGTAGCACGCAAAGACCTCCGCCTGCGGAGAGAATCAGGATCCAGCGTGGGGCGGGCCGGGGGTACGGGGCGGGACTCCCGGTGACTCGCCTGCAGGAGCGCCAGGCCGCTGTACCCGTCCACTTCGGGCCCCCTGTGGGCGAGCCACGCCCCCACCATCTGTGCCGAGACGATCCTGGGGGGAAGGGGAGAGGGGCGGAGACGGGGGGGGGGGGGGGGGGCGTGTGTTGAGGGGCCTCGCGGGAAGCTTAAGCGAAGGGACGAAGGGGGGTGAAGGGAGGGGGAATTCGGGGAGATTGAAGCCTAGTAAGTGCCGGGAACTTCAATCTGTAGCCCCCCTCGCTGGCCCCGGTGCGATCCCCCCTCGGGCTCCAGTGATTACTCAGCAATTCGAACATAACGGGCGGCTCTAGACCGGTACCCAGGCACGTCAGCCATGGCGCTAGGGACTGGGCGCATTCGGGAGGCCTAAAGACAGCCTGGCTGCCTAGTCCGACCCGCTGCCCGACTTGCGGCCCTTCTTCTTGCTGTGCTTCTTGCGCTTCTTCTTGTCCTTGCGCCGCTTGCGCTTCTTGCGGTCCTCCTCGCTAGAGCTGCTGGAGCTGCTGCTGCTGCTGCTGGAGCTGTCGCTGTCGCTGCCCGAGGAGCGCCGGCTACGCTTCTTCTTCTTCTTCTTCTTGTCCTTCTCCTCCTTCCGGTCCCTGCTCTTGTCTGTCCGGCCGGCCGCGAACGACGACGGTCAGGCGGGCGGCCCGGGCGCCGGCGCGGGCGGGCGGGCGGGCGGGCGGGGGCGTACCCCTTCCCTTGGAAGACTTCTCGTCTCTCTCGCCCCGAGACTTCGATTCGGCGGGCCGGTCCGCCTCGGCAGCGCTCCTGGCGAGTGCGTTGCGAGTGAGGAGGCGCGCAGAGGCGCGAGAGCGTTCATTCGGGCCCCGCGAACCTGCCGCGGTCGTCCGACCTCGAAGCCACCTCGCGCCGCTCCTCGCGCCCTCCGTCCCGATCGTCGCGGCGGCTCCGCTCACGCTCCCGATCCCGATCTGCACCGCCGCGTAAGGGCCCGGGACAGGGCGGGGCGGGGCGGGGCGGGGGCGGGCTCTAGGCCTCACCAGAGCGGTCTCTGTCGTCGTCGCGGCGCCTGTCGCGGTCGCCATCGCGCTCCCGCTCCCGCTCGCGCTCGCGATCCCGATCGCGGTCACGCTCCCGGTCACGATCCCGATCCCGGTCCCGCTCGCGGTCCCGCTCGCGGTCCTTGTCTCGATCGCTGCGGGCGGCCGGCGGGGCGCGAGACGGAGGCAGCTCCTTCTTCCGTGCGGCTGCTCGAAACGAAGAAATGAGCAGTGAGATCGGAGTGGTATCCCGCGCGGCAGGAAATGGCAGAGGAGAGCCTGCAGAAGAGGAGGGAATGGCGCACCCGCCGCGGACGCGTCCGACTCGCTGTCGCTGCTCGACGAAGACGAGTCCTCGGAGTCAGATTCCGAGCTGGTGCTAGAAACTGAGGCAGCCTCGTCGCCGCTCTGCGGCTTCTGCACGACGGGCTTCAGGTGGTTCCGGCACTGGAACGTGAGGTGGCCAACTGCGCGCACGCGCGGTCATTCAGTGATCGGAGCAGGCGTTCGCATTGCTCATTGGGGCTCGCGCGACGCATGGCGGACCTCCGCCGCATTTCTTGCAGGTGGAGCGATTTGCGGCGTTCGGGTCCTTGGTCCCGCTCAGGCGCACGAGCTCAAGGAGTGCCTTCTGATTCTCGTACACGTTTCCAGCGCCGCTGTCCTCCTGTTTCCCCGCCGCGTACGGATCGTAGCCGATCGCAGTTTGCTGCGGGCAATCGTCTGTCAGCGCAGCGCAGCGTGGATAGAAGGAAACACACAGCGACTCTCACCCAAATTCCGTGCGTCTGGAGTGCCGCCGACGAGTGCACGCCTGCGGAAAGCGAGGCGTCAGATGTGCCGGTTCTAGAAGCCGCGGGGTTACTGGATGGGAGCGAGAGAGGAGCGCGGACGCACGGTTGCCCTCTGGCATACGCATTTTCGCGTTTTCGAGGCTAAGGCCTGCAGCCTCTGAAGTGCGGCCGTACCCTCCGACCAGAGAAAAAAGCCCACAACCGGCGAATGTACGGCGCGCCAGGAGGTCCGGGCGGAGGGCCTCCCGGTTACATGTGCGTTCTCCGGCCTCGAGCCGCTATGGCCCTCGCGCTCACGCGCGATCGCCGCAGAAAGGGGAAGCGGCCCGCGGATGGCCCGCCGCCGCGCTACGATGGCGGCTACGGAGGACCTCCCTACGGTGGAGCTCCTCCTCCGCCGAACGTCCCTCCCCCCGCGTACGGCCCTGGCTACCAAAACAGCCAGCAGCAGCCGCCCCAGAAGCGAGCTCGGACCGGCCCGCCCGCCGCCGCGGGGCCGGAGCCCACGCCATCAAAGGTGTTGCACGTGCGAAATCTGCCTGCGAACTGCACGGAGCAGGAGATCGGGCAGTTCATCGGGCAGTTCGGGACCGTGGTGACGATCCTCGTGCTCCGCGGCAAAAACCAGGGTGCGCCGCGTTTCGACTCACCGCGCGTGGTTGTTGGCCTAATCCGAGCGCGCAGCGTTCGTCGAGATGACCGACGTGGAGACGGCCCGCTATGTGTACGACTACCATCGGAACCAGCGCGGCTCGATTCGGTGCGGCGATCGGGGATTCTCTCGCACCCCTTTCTGACCCCTCTGCAGCGGACAGCACGTGTACTTCGGTTTCTCCGAACGAGACTCGATCTCCATCCCGGCCCAGCACGCGAAGGTCCGTCTGCACGGCGAAGCGCCGGTGTGCGTTCCCTGCGCCGACCTTCCGCGCTGTCCGCAGGAGGCGGAAAGGCCGTGCCGCACGCTGCTCGTGTCGGTGTCGAATTTGAAATACCCGGTGACGATCGACGCGCTCTACCAGGTCTTCCAGAAGTTCGGCTACGTGCAGCGCATCGTGCAGTTCACGCGCGCCGGTGAGGCCTCTCGCACCTCGCTTCCGGGTTCTTTCTCGGCTTCGCTTCGTTCATTCATTCGGCGTCGCGCATTTCTTTTCCTCATTTCCGGTCCCCTTTTCTCTTCCACCTGGGCGTCTCGACTTTCGCTTTCCATCTTCAGGCGAGTACCATGCTCTCATTCAGTTTGCTGATATCAACGCCGCGACTGAGGCAAAGTCGGTCCGTTCTCTTCGTTCTCTTTCCGGGCGCCGAGCGCCCCTTTCCCCCCCAGCCTGCACGTCGACACGAGAACTCTTGAGCGTAGCTTGCGGTGACGTGTAAGCTGTGTTCTAGCGGTTTAGCTAGCGCGTAGACTTCGCAGCTATTGCAGTAGCTCGTCGGCAGCGTTCTCTTCCCGCCTGCGCCGAGCTCGGCCGCCCGCGCCCCTCGCTCTGACGCCGGCTCCAGAAAATCGACGGGCAGAACATCTACACCGGATGCTGCACGCTGAAGATTAGCTTCGCGTCCTTCGCTTTCGTCCATGTCCGGTACGACTCGGAGTCCCAGCGGTGCGCGCCGCCCCCGCCACTCGCCGCCGTTCCCCGCCGCCGGCCTCGGGCCTCACCTCCCGCGCAGGGACTACGCCAGGCAAGGGGAGCCGTACGGCCCGCCGCCCGGCGCCGACCCCGCCAGTGCGCCTGCCCTCGCTCGCTCGCTCGCCCGGATTCCGACGCTCGCCCCGCCCGCAGGCTTCCTGGCTGTGACCGCGGCCTCCATGCCCGGAGTGCTCTCGCCGGACCCCCAGATCCAGGCGGCCCAGATCGCCGCCGCCACCCAGGCCGTCCGCCACGCCCTCAACAGTGCGTCCCTTCCGCCGTTCCTCCGCCCGTCTCCGCCGCGCGCGTCCGACCTTGTTCGTGTGCTCAGCGATGGGCGGCGGCGCGCCTCCTCCCCCTCCCCCGCCGCACGGCGGCCCGCACCCCCCGCCGCCCCCCCACTACCACGGCCACGGCCCCCCTCCGCCCCCGCACCACGGCCACGGCTACCCCCCTCCCCCGCCTCCGCAGCCCTACTACCCCCCTCCGCACGCCCCTCCCCCGCCCTACGGCCCGCCTCCCCCGGGGTACGGCCCGCCGCCGCCGGGCCCGCCGGGCTACCACCCCGGGAGCGGCATCGCGGCGCCCGTCACCACGGGCGCTGGCTGCGTTCTCCTCATCAACAACCTGCCCCGAAACGTGAGCGGAGCGCAGCGCCCCTTCCGCCCTTCCGTTCGCCCGCCAACCTTTTCGGGGCACGCGCGCAGGCCGGCGTGAACCCGGATCAAATCTCGACGCTCTTCGGCGTGTACGGGGACGTCATGCGCGTCAAGATCCTCTTCTCCAACCCCGAGTCGGCCCTCGTCCAGATGGCCAACTCCCAGCAAGCGTGCGCTCGCCTCTTTGAACTGAAGTCTAGAATCGCGGGGACACGGGCGCGGGCACTGGCCCGGCGGGCTCTCATAGTGATGATCGGTGATATATCTTAGGACACCTTCGGACGCGGACTGCCCTCCGCGGGTGAGATGAAATCGCCCCAGTCTGATCGAGAGAGCGCGCGCGCCCCGCGCGCCGTCCCCCGCCCCGCCCCGCCCCGCCGCTCCTCTTCTCGCCGGCGCAGCGCGTGACCTCTACCCCGCCCGCCGGCCCCGCGCAGGGAGGTGGCGCGGCAGCACCTGGACGGCGTACCCGTCTACGGCAACCGCGTCAAGGTCTCCCTCTCGAAGCACCGCGAAGTCTCCCTGCCGAAGCCGGGCCAGCCCGACTACGTGCGCCCGCGCGCGGCCCTCGAGCCCGACCGACCGGCCGCCCCGCCCCGCCCCGCCCGGCCTCACGGGAGCCGCGCGCGCACGCAGGAGCACCAGCACCTCACGAAGGACTTCTCGAGCAGCACCCTGCACCGCTTCAAGCAGCCCGGCTCCAAGAACTACAGCAACATCTGGTGCGGCGGTGTCCTGCCTACCCGGCGTAGCCTATAGCTGAGCTGTGGTGCGGGCAGCCCGCCGAGCGCCGGGCTGCACGTCTCGAACATCGCGACGGGGGCGACGGAGGAGGAGATCAAGGGCCTCTTCGCGCGGCACGGGCGCATCGTCAGCTTCCGCTTCATGAAGTGCGTCGGGTTCGGCTCCGCGCGGGCCCGTTTTCCTCGTTTCGGGTTTCGGGTTTCGGGCGGGGCGTGCGGGCGGGCCTTGGGTTTGGGTTGGGCCTCTCGAGCACGCGCCCGGTCAGTGATGATCGGTGACATATCTTAGGACACCTTCGGACGCGGATTGCCCTCCGCGGGTGAGATGGAATCGCCCCAGTCTGATCCGAGCGCGTGCTTTTTATCCTTAGCAAGGATAGGTGGCTTTTCTCTAAATCTCTAGGCCGGGTGCTCATTCAGTGATGATCGGTGACATATCTTAGGACACCTTCGGACGCGGATTGCCCTCCGCGGGTGAGATGGAATCGCCCCAGTCTGATCTCTGAGCACGCTTTTTCTATAGTGGGACTAGATGGCTTTTCTCTAAATCTCTAGGCCGGGTGCTCATTCAGTGATGATCGGTGACATATCTTAGGACACCTTCGGACGCGGATTGCCCTCCGCGGGTGAGATGGAATCGCCCCAGTCTGATCTCTGAGCACGCTTTTTCTATAGTGGGGCTAGATGGCTTTTCTCTAAATCTCTAGGCCGGGTGCTCATTCAGTGATGATCGGTGACATATCTTAGGACACCTTCGGACGCGGATTGCCCTCCGCGGGTGAGATGGAATCGCCCCAGTCTGATCTCTGAGCACGCTTTTTCTATAGTGGGGCTAGATGGCTTTTCTCTAAATCTCTAGGCCGGGTGCTCATTCAGTGATGATCGGTGACATATCTTAGGACACCTTCGGACGCGGACTGCCCTCCGCGGGTGAGATGGAATCGCCCCAGTCTGATCATTGAGCACATGCCTTCTTTGGGTTCTTTGGGCTTCCCGTTTCCCTCCTTTCCTACCGTCTCCTTGCGCCCCGCGATCTCTGGTCTCTCCACTGACCCCGCTCGCCTCCCCTTCCCCCCTTCGCAGGTCCGAGAAAAGGATGGCGCTGTTGACTATGGACAGCCTCTCGGCTGCCGTCGTTGCCCTGATCCACACGCGTGAGCCCCGCCCGCCCGCCCTCCCCGCTCGGACGGACCTGCGGGCGGGCGGGCCTCACCTGAGCGCCCCGCAGACAATGCGAGGATAGGGGACCTAAACCTCCGCGTTTCATTCTCGAAGTCTACCCCCCCGGAGGCCCAGGGGCGCCCCCCCGGCGGCAGCGGCGGCGGCGGCGGGCCAGGCGGACCCCCGCCCTCCCAGGGGTACGGCGGCGGCGGACCCTCGCAGGGGTACGGCGGCGGCGGTCCACCCCCGCACGAGTACCGGAGCCCGCCCCCGCAAGCGTACAGCGGCGGCCCTCCCCCGCAGGGGTACAGCAGCGGCGGGCCCCCGCAGGGTTACAGCGGCGGCGGGCCTCCACAAGGGTACAGCAGCGGCGGGCCCCAGCAGGGGTACAGCAGCGGCGGGCCCCAGCAGGGGTACAGCGGCGGCTCGTCCCAGCAGGGGTACAGTGGCGGCCCGCCCCAGCAGGGGTACAGCGGCGGCCCGCCCCAGCAGGGGTACAGCAGCAGCGGGCCCCCGCGGGATTCCTACGGCGGCGGCGCCCCGCGGGAGCAGTACGGCGGAGGGGGCCGGGCCTCGCACTCCGGGGGCGGCGGCCGGCCTTCCGGGCCGCCCTCCGGGGGAGGCGGGGTCGGCGTCGTTTTGGCGGGATCGGGCAAGGGGCCCTGGCTCGGGGCTACCCCGGGCTCTTCTTCATCCCCCCCCTCGGCGAGCCCGGCACCGGCGCCGCCGCCGGCGCCGGCGCCCGCGCCGGTACCCCCCCGGGACCCTTACGCGGAGCGGAGGCGGGGTCGCGACGAGGACGAGGAGCGGGAGGAGCGGGAGGGACGGACGACGCCCGTACCCCAGCCCGGCGAGTTCCCGGACGAGTACGGGTCCCGCCAGACCCCGCCGCACGACGGGCCCGGCGAAGGGGGGTACCCGGACTACTCGGACGAGTACACGCCCTCTTAGTATTAGTAGTAGTAGTAGTAGCAACAGCAGAGAGGAGATCAAATTCGATTTGCACGCGGGCGAATCACAAGGCGAGGAGGAGCAGAGGGAGGAGGGCAAGGAGAAGGGCGGGGAGGCGTGCGGAGGCGGCGGCGTCGGAGGTCTTCGTCTCGGGCACTGCGGAGGGGCGAGGCGCGGCGAAGAATCGGTAGGCCGACATGCCGATTTTGATGGGCGCGCAAATATGCATTTGCTTGCGCACCGGTGGGGGCGACGGCGATGGTGGCGGCGGCGGCCATGGGGCGGGCGGCCGGCGTCGGGGCCAGGACTGCGCGCGGGGGCGGGCGGCGCTCAGGGAAAGAAGAGGCGGGTACAGCGGTACACAGCGGCGGGGTACCGGAGTACGCGATGGAGTGGCGGATCTGGACGCCCGTCTGGATCTTCTGCCACAGGGGCGCCGTGTACGAGGCCTGCGGAGGGGGGTACGGGGTCAACGCGGGCTCAAGAGGGGGGTATAGCGAGGGCAAGGGGGGTACCTGCTCGGTCATGGAGCGGGTCATGGCGTAGTGGGAGGGGTCGTTCACGACGGCGACGCTCTCGCCGGCGTCCAGGGGGCAGCTGTGGAGGAAGAGGGTCGGATCCGAAGGCTTCGCCTTGGCTGCCGGCCCGCGTGAGAAGGAGCAGGGGGGGGGGAGGGGGGGGGGAAAGGGGTGGGGGGGGTGGGGGCGAGCGCACAGAAGACGACGCAGAAGTCGGCGCCCGGGGCGACGGAGAAGCTGGAGGGGAAGGAGACGGTGAAGTCGCGCCCGGGAGTGGAGGCCGACTCCAGCGGCGCGGAGACCTGCTCGGCGCCGGGCGCGCCGCCCACGAGGCTGTTCAGGTTGGGCGTGACCGCGCCCGACCCGTCCCGCGCCCCCGTCTGCGGGGGAGGATCAGGGCACAGAAACGCTCAGCGGCGGCCGCGGCCCGGCGAGCGCAGAGCCAAAGCGAGAGGCGCGCAAGCACCACGACGCGGACGGTGAAGGTCTGGCCGGCGGCGAAGGCCCCGTACCGGGCCGTGACGCTGTCGATGCGGATGGCGGTCGAGTTAACGTTGCGGTAGCACGCGCCGATGTGCTGCACGAAGGCCAGGTGCTGGAAGTCCGAGGGGCAGTCTCTCGGCGAGAGCGCGTCGTACGTGCCGCGCCCGATGGTCGCTGCTGCAGTGCGAGCGTGAGTGGCCATGGTTGGAGCGGCGGTTGCATTGGCCATGGGGGCCAAGCAGCCTGTGGCCTGGGCGGCGCTTATAGCTAAGATGTAGAGGCAATCGCTGGCACTGGCTATTGGTCGCTATATCGTTTGGCGAGGCCAGCGCGCGAAGGCTGGCGCTAGCCTAGTAGGCGGCAAGCAGCGGGCCGTTAGCGAGACGCCGGCAGCGCGGGTCGCACCCTGGGCGCTCGTCGAAACGAGGACAACAGCGAAGACGAACGCCGCCAAGGCGTGGCCGAGCTTGGAGCGAATCATGGTCGGAGCTCGATCGGGATCGGGCCTCTCCACGAGTTCCAGACAACGAGCTGGGCGCTTCGAGCGGCCGGGAACGCCGCGACTGCAACGCGGATCGCTTGGCCTCCTGACTACGTACCCCTCTCCAGCCACAGCGGCACAGCCTGCCACAGCTGCAGGCCCAACTGTGGCCTAACAGTCGACCCAACTGCGCCTCGGCGGCCCAAGCTCGCTTCGATTCCGCAGTCTCTTGCAGTTTCGCCGGACGGAATCAGAGGGACGGATACGTGTACGTATCGCCGCCGGCCGCGGGACCGATCACCGGAACGACTTCGACTGAATGAGCGATGAACCAGTTTGCAGAGGGCATTCGCCGTAGACCAGGATGTGACCTCGTTTCCCCGGCGCGACACGTCCAGCAGCAGCAGCATGTTTTCATCAGCTACCGCCGCAACGGCGGTGACGACCTTGCGCAACTGATCTATCGCGAGCTGCGTCGTCGGTGGTGCTCGCCTTAAGCTTGTGATATCGAAGCGTTACGTATGTATACCGGTACCGTAGGTATTCCGTCTTTCTGGATGTCAAGCAAATGACGGCGGGCCACTTCGACGATAGGCTATTCATAGAGCTGCGCAACTCGTGCTGCGTCGTGCTCCTTCTTACAGCCTCCACGAACGAGAGGGGCGAGATCCTGTCGACGACCTTGGACCGGTGCAGGGGCGACATCGCTGGCAAGGACTGGCTTCACAAGGAGATCGTCGAAGCGCTCAAGAACAAAATCGTAAGCTGCTCGCGACTGCGATCAGCCGATCTGCTGCTCGTAATTTTACATTGAATCGGCTTCGCGCAGACGATTATCCCTGTCATGAAGGCGCCTTTTCGCATGCCGACTGAGGATCAGATGAACGAGTTTCCAGAACGAGTTTTTCCCGTGGGAGCACACTGTTCGTTCTACGTAAATCTGTGTAATCCTGTTCTGACCTCTGCGCAGCTGAGCGATGCGACCCTGGACTACCTCTGTAAATACATCCAGCAGGCGACACGGCAGAGGTGTGCTGTTTTGCGTATTGCCCCGGAGTCACTGGTACCTGAGCCAGCAGAAGTGGCCACGGTACCCTGCCCCCGCCTTCCCCCCCGCCTTCCCCCTCGCCTCCCTCCTGATTCGCGCAGGCGATGCTGGCGGCAGGGGGCGGCGGTAACGCAGAGCCCGAGACGCAGCAGGTGCCCGCCCCGCACGTGTCGGCTTGTCATACATCTCACCGCCCGCACGCTCCGCCGGCTCAGGCCGCGCATGCGCAGTCACCGCCAGCGCCGCAGAAAGACTCGGTGCGCGTTGCCCCCGTGTGCTGCTCCGCATTCTCTGAAGCCCCTCTGAAGGAGCTCGAGCACTGGCGCTCGGAGGCTGCCCTCCTCCGCAAGGAGCGGGACGAAGCCCGCAACCTGGTCCGCGCTCGGCCCCTGCCTCTATCTCGGGCCGGGCCGCCTCAAATTCTCTTAAAGGTCTTGAAGATCCGGGGCGACGTCGGCGCGGCCGCGGACCCCGCCATCGCTGCCTGGGGGCCGGCAGCGGGCCCGGCCCGCGACCCCGGGCCCGCCCCGCCCGAAGCCCCGGTCGACGTCGCGGCGCCTTCTCTCGCTGCGCCACGGTCGCCGTACAAGGAGGAGGAAGGCGAAATCTTCAGCTTCGCGAAGCTCTACAAGTAATCCCGAGCCTCTTTTTTGAAGTCTAGATCTGCTCCTGCCGACTTCGCATCTAATTGATTGCTTAATAAGCTTAAGTTTGTTGCAAGCTAGAGCTAGTCCTATAGCCTTTCGCTATAGAATATTGCATTCTGTCCTTTTTAATTTTTCCCTTTTTCGCACGTGAGGGGGAGGGGGGAGGAGTGGGTTGCAATTGGGGAAGGGGAGGGGGGTGGGTGGGGGGTTCTACGGGGCACAATGACCCGTGGCCTTCGCTATCGGCGGAGGTGCGTGAAGGACGCCAGGGCGCTGAAGACGCACACCATGTCGATGAAGAGGCCCCCGCCTGATTCGAACCCGACACGCGCACGCGCGCGATCCCAATCATCGGCGCGCGGATTGACTATGTAAGGGGGCGCGCACCGAGCCACGTGTGGTTGGCGTAGGCGAGCGCGGCGGCGCAGGTGATGCCGATCGTCGCCTGGAGCCGCTGGGCGATCGTCGGGTCCGAGACTGCGGGGGTACGGCGTTCGGAAGGGGGGGGGCGAAGGGAGGGGGGTAGCGGGCACGTCGGCCAGGGAGGAAGGAGATGAGGCCCCGGAGGACGCCCGCCCCGTCCAGCGGCGGCATCGGCAGCAGGTTCAGGGCGCCCTGTACCCGGGCCCGTGAATCCGGGTACCCCAAAGAGGAAAAGAGCTTGAGGGGGGTACGCACGAGTATAACATTGAGGGAAAGGGTCTCCATGGCGACCTGCAAGACGGGTAAGCGAAAGGGACCCGCGCCTTCGCTGGGATTAGGGAGCTGGGGGGGGGAAGGGGGGTACGCGCCTTGTACCAGAAGACCGGCATGCCGTAGCGCCCGAAGTAGAGTACGGTACCCGCCGCGGCGGCCGCGATGAGGAAGTTCGCCGCGGGGCCTGCGGCGCGGTTGAGTTGGCCTGGGGTACAAGCTGGGACGGGGGTACAGCGGACCAGCGAAGGAGACGACGCCGTCGGCGCGGGGCGGGAGCTCGACGTTCGTCGCGGCGTACCCTGCTGAGGGGATCGGGCGGGGGGGGGGGAAGGGGCGCGGGGGTACGCACCCCCGGCGAAGTGGAGCCCGATCTCGGTCACGGGGGCCCCGTAGTGGCGGAACGCGACCGCGTGGGCGGCCTGCGGGGGGTACGGCGCGGTGAGGCGGGGCGCGAACGAAGCATGCAAAGCGCCTCGCCTCGTGGAAAAGGATGCTGAAAGCCCGAATGCCCTCGCTCACGAGTGGCGCCATGGTCCCGAACTTCGCCGCCTGCAGACTGCGCGGCGGGATCGGGTCGGATCGGGTCGGGTCGGGCCGGATCAAATTGCAGCGGCGCGAGGGGCGAGGGCGGACCACTGGTACGCGAAGTAGAGGCCCCAGGTCCAATCGACGCGGAAATCAGTGTTCGGGAAGCCCGGAGTCGGGAAGTACAGCGCCCCGTTCTCGATGCGCAGGCGCGGCTTCCGCGGAGGCGGCTGCGCGAGGAGAGATGCAGTGAGATCGAAGGGCAGGCGGAGCGCGCATTCGGATTCGAATGGCGCACGTGCGGCTCGAAGTAGAAGAAGTCGACGCCATCTTTCCGCGCCGGGACCGGCGAGGACCGCAGCGGGCCGCTGCAGCTCGAGCTGGATCGCGATAGGCGAAGTGCGTAGCTATAGATTCCGTTGTCGGAGCACCTGCGCGCGGGGGCGAGGCGTCGAACCAGCACGAGCTGGGCCGGTCGGCGCGAGGGGGTCAAGGCCGGCACCTCTGTGCGAGGCCGGGCGCCGTAGTGGCTCGTTGGAGGCCCGCGCTGGACAAGGCCGCTGGCCGTCGCAACTGATGATGTCCAAAAGGCTCGAGCGCTGCTCCGTGAGGCAGACGGCGTGAGAGCCAGCATGCCGCCCGCGCAGTCGAGCCGCTCGCCGAGCCAGCCGAGAGCGAGGGCCGGGCCAGCCGCAGCATTGCAGACTGTGTCGTACCCCGGAAGACCTAGTCTCCACTCGAACGGCCCTAGCTAGCGAGCGGAATATGACAGTAAAGCAGGCGGCCATCGTGTCCGGAGCGATAGGGCTGGCTTGGCTGGCCGGCAACCCGCTCCCGCTCCTGATCATGCTCCTCGGCTTCATCGAGCCCATCCAGGTGCCCCGCGAGCCGCCGCCGCATCCGTCATGCATGCTCGGATGAGCCTGAATCGCTCCGCGCAGGCCTACTTCATCAACAAAGCCGTTGGCACGGGCGAGAGCTCGGATTCCAGCAACGGCGACCGGAAGGGGCGCGGCCGACCCGCGCGCATCCGTGCTGGCGGTCGGAGGTAGTCAGTTGCGCGGCCCGCTTCCGCGCGCGCGGCCGCCGGTGAGCACCATGACCAGCCGCGGCGAGCGCCAGCGGATTCGCGCGCGGCCGTCGGCAGGAGACGCCAGCCGACTGCCGCGTTGCGCGTTCACTTAAGCTACCGGCTTGCCAGCTTCTTCAGCTCCGCAGGCCGCGCCCGGGCCGCTCAGGCGACTTGCCGTTTTTGAACCCGAGCACTTGCAACATGGCCTTGGTGGGTTGCAATTGCCGGCTCCTGTAGCAGCTTAGTGCGGCATTAGATTCACCTTAGGGTTTCATGCTTTCTTCCCTTCAGCTCCGGCTGCTTAGCTTCTTGTTTCAACATCCCCTCGGCTTCCCCCACGCGATCGTCTCGTTGAAGGCTTCTAGTGATTTGCAATTGGTCTGCTGTGTTCAAATACAGTCCGGACTACAGAATGACTAAATTGCGCTGACGGGCGCGCGGTATACTATCGGGAGGCGGTGCGGTACAAGGACGGAGCAGGGCTCGTCGGGGGGTACGGGTGGCTGGAGGTCCCGGGGCCCGAGGAGGTGTAGGGTCGGTCCCGGTCCGAGGGGTAAGCGGGGGGGTACGTGGGGCTCGGGGAGGGGTACGAGTGGCCGACGCGGTCGCGGTCGGAGGGGTTGTAGGGAGCGTAGACGGGGGCGTGGCCGGAGGAGGCAGGGAGGGGCGGGTCGGAGGGGCCGGGGTACGGGCGGTACGAGCGGTCGCGGGGGTCAGCGCCGGGGGCGGGGAGCGAGTAGTCGGGGAAGGGGGCGTGGGACGGGGCGGAGGTGGTGGAAGCCCGGGGGTCGCCGCCTATCCGCGCCATCGGGACCTGCACCAGGCCCGTGCCTGCGCCCCTCCCCACTCAGACCGGGACCGATCGACCAGGGGGGGGGGGAGAAGCCGCACCGGGGTCCACCCACTCGGGCCGGTAGACGCGCAGCTGCCCCAGGAACTGGTCCCGCTCCTTCAGCAGCCGCTCCTCCCTGCGAACGAAGGGAGCCACGATGAGGAAGACGAAGGGGGTACAGGAAAGGAAGAAAAAAGGCACCGCTCGGCGCGGCGGTCGAGCTTCTCGCGCAGGGCGCGCTCGCGGAACTCGCCGTCCTCCTCCTAGGAGCGCGGTTGGGGGTACGGTGAGCTGCAGGTTGAAGGGGGGGGGGCACGGGAGGGGGTACCTGCTGCTTGTGGCGCCAGCGCTGGAGCTCAATCTCCGAGTCCATCTCGCGGACCTGCGCGCGGGGGGCTCGAAACAGGCTGGGAGGGGGGTAGAGGGAGGATTCAGGGGGGTACGGCTCGCCTGCTGGCGGAGGTTCTTGAGCTCCTGCTGCATGCCGTCCAGCACGCGCCGGTGCTCCTTGCTCGTCATGTCGGACAGCTGCCGCCGCCCCCAGTCAGTTTTCTTCGCGTACCCGGCTCCAAATTCGCGTACCCGGGACTTGCGGAGGCGGATGTCGGAAACAAGGCGCTCGTACTCCTCCATCGTGTCATTCACGCGCAGCGCCAGCGCGTGGTTCTGCCCGCGTAGCGTACCCCTCAGAAGAAGGGGAGGGAGGGAGGCGGAGGGGGGTACGGGACAGCGGCGCGCCTCCTTGCGGGCGGCCTTGTACGAGTCGAGGAGGCGCTGGACCTTGCGCGCCTCGCGCTCGAGCAGCTCGGGGGCCGTCCCGTCGCGGTCGCGGTCCCGCGGGGCGGCGGATAGGGCCTCGCGCGTCACTTCGGCCGCCCCGCGCGCGTGCAGCGCGTACAGCTCGTCAAGCTGAGGGAGGGTCGAATGTCATAAACAAGCAGCAAGCAAGAAAGAAGCGAGAGCGCGCCTGGGTCTCGCGCTCGCAGGCGAGCTTGCGGAGGGCGTCGGCCTTGGCGGCCAGGCGCCCCCGCTCCTCGATCTCCTCGCGGGAGCCCTCGTCGGGGGCGTCCATCACCGCCCGCGCCCACGCCGCCCCGGACACGCCCCCGTGCAGTCCCGCCTGCGGGATCCCCTTAGTAGGTTAGGTAGAGATTGGAGCCAGAACGGGAAGCAACGCCGCCGTACCCCCTGGGAGTCGCCGGCGGCGTCCAGCGAGAACTTCTCCCGCTCGAGCTCGAGCGCCCGCCGCTCCTGCGCCGTCGCCCGCTCCTCCTGCGAACGAAGCGATTGAGTCGCTTGATGCGCGTACCCCCCCCCCCCATCCAAACCGGGGGTACGCGCCTGGAGGACGGCGTCGTGGCGCAGCTTCGTGAGCTCCTCCGCCTCGGCGTTCAGCCGCTTCTTCAGGAACATGATCTGGCGAACGAAGTGGGGGGGGGGGGGGGGTAAGAAACGAGGGGCTAGGGGCACCTCGTCGTAGAGAGCGCCCATGTTCCCCCCGCGGGCGGTGCCGCCCTGTCGGAGAATGGCGGCGGCGGCGGCGCCGCCGCGCTCGAGGGCGCGCAGGCGCTTCTTGAGGGCGTGAAGCTCGGCCAGGAGTCCGGCGGCGGCGCGCTGCTCGGCGAGCGTCTCGCGGCGCGGCGGGGCGAACGCCGCCTCCAGGCGGGAGTCGACCTTGGGGCCGGCGAGCGCCGCCCGCCGCATGCGGAGCGCCGCCTCCCGCTCCGCGAGGTACGTGCCCCCGCCCTGCAGGTACAGATCCACGTCCGACTGGCCCGGCACCGTCCGCACGCCGGCGGCCCCGCGGCGCCGCTCGGGCGAGGCGCTCTGCCCGTAGCGCCGGCGCCGCGTCGAGTGGGCGAGCTGGACGCCGTAGGCGGGGTGCCCCTGCTGCCGCGCCAGCGACGCCCGCGTGTGCACGAGGTAGGGCGGCGATCCCTCGCCCTGTCCCCTCCCCCTTTAGAAGAAGCAGAGGGGGGGCGAAAGAAGGGGGAGGGGGTACGCGCGCGCCTGCTCGTCGGGGGACCACTCGGCCTCCTCCTCAAAGAAGAGGCTGGGGCCGGCGCCGCCCGCCCGCCGCGCCGTCCCCGTCGCCAGCGCCCGCTGCGGCGCCCGCTAAGAAGACAAGCCAAGCCAAGACAAGACAAGACAGGACAGGGGCAGGGTGGACCTGGTAGGCGCGGCGGTCGTCGAGCATGGCGCGTTCCATCATTAGGGTGTCGGAGACGGTGCCGGCGCCCCGCCACGGGCTCGTGTGCTCCGCCCGCCGCATCGTCGTTTCCTTCCGCGCCGCCGCTGCGGGGCGGGGCGGGGCGGGAACGGGTCGGCCGGCCGGCCGCGGCGCAGAGGGGCGGCGGCGAGTCGGCCGACTCACCCTCGCGCCGCTTCTGGGCCGCGGCGGTCGACTCGTATCGCATCTTGACGTGGATGACGGCGGCGCCGGCCGGCGGGCCGCGGGCGGCGTTCACGCCCCCGGGGCCCGTGCCCGCCCCGCCGATGTTGCCCACGGCCACCGCGCGCGCCGTGCGCGTCCCGCCCATCGTCGCCGCGAGGTCCGCCGCCTACGCCGGTGTCAGTACGTAGCATCTCTAGGACGGGAGGGGAACGGGCCTTGAAGGGGTCCATGTCGGAGAGGGTGTTGTCGAAGGCGGTAATGGCCTTCTCGCCCGTGCCCGAGAGCGAGAGGACGAACCACTTGTCCACCAGCACGCCCTCCTTCAGGTCACCCACGTTCACCTGTGCCCCCGGAGGGCTCAGAAAGGGCGGAAAACAGTTTTGGTTTGGAGGTAGAGAGACCTTGAAACCGCCCAGGAAAGTCTCGGTGCGGACGTCGCGGTCCCCGCCGGCGCCCCCGGCGCCGCCGCGGAGGGTCGTGCCGGGCCCGGCGCCCGGCGCCCGCGGCGGGCGCGTCGCGCCGCGCTCGGGGCAGTCCAGGACCGAGACCGCCAGCGTCGCGTCCTATAACATCGCATCTTCAGCCTTCTTTTACAAGAGTTAATAAGAAGAAGAAGAATGAATGACCTCCTTCATGACGTGGAAAGTGAAGTTCTCGTTCCACGCCACCGGCTGCGGGTCCGAGGCCAAGGCCGAAGGGGTCGGCCCTCTCCCTCCTTCTCTAAAGGGATGGGGCGGGGCCGGGGCGCGCACCATGCCGGGCTGGGCGACGCACTGGTAGGAGGTGTGGTGCTCCTCCTCGCCCAGCGCCAGCTCCACGAAGACCTGCGGGGGGGCCCTCTCTCGGCTCGGGCGGGGGCGCGCGGTCTCCATCGCCAATCTTATCGTCAATCTTAGAGGCCGCATTCTCCAGGCCGCGCCGGGGGCGCGCGGATGGGGCGGGGCGGGGCGGGTTGTTGTTTGTAGGGGGCGGTGCCTCCACTCTAAAAATCTAATATAATATTGCGACGGGCGCGTCGGGGGTCTCATCTCCAAATCTAATAACAGGTCTCCGCGAAGGGAGGAAGGGAGGGCGGTTTCCATCGCCAATCTTAGAGGCGGCATCCTCCGGGCGACGCTACGGGTAATTCGAGTTCCTCCTACCTCGCGGTAACCGGGGCCGAAATCTAATGCCGAAATCTAATGCAGGCCGCATCCTTTAATGCCGAAATCTAGTATCTCTGTGAAGGAAAAGCTAACAGGTGTCGTTAAGGAAAAGCGCGGACGGACCTCGCGGTAGCCGGGGCCGAGGGCGACGGCGCGGCCGTAGAGGTTCCGCGCCTCCACGATCCCGATCCGCAGCCGGCCCAGCTCCGGCTGCCCGAACCTTTTGGGAAGGGAGAGAGGGGCGCTTAGCGAAGGCTTCGGGGGCAGGCGGGCGGGGCGGGCGGGCGGGGGCGCGCCAGATGCCGTCGTGGTTGGAGCCCGTGCCCCAGGTCTTGCCGCCCAGCGCCCGCCCCTTCGTCACGTCCATCTCCTCCTCCCGCCGCTGCCGCGCGTAAGGAAGGAAAGCGGAGTAGAGGACGGGGGAGGGCCGGACGCGGCGCTCGAGGTCCTCCTCGTGCTTCCGGCGGGCCTCCTCCTCCTGCTTCTTCGCCGCCTGCCCGGCGCAGCTTAGCCTTTCTAAGCTTAGCCTAGGGGCGGGGGCGGGGCCGGGGGCGGGGGCGCGCCTCCTCGGAGACGAACTGGAAGGCGAGGTGGACCTGCCCCTGCACCGCCTTGCGCCCCGCCTTGTCCGTCAGCGGGTACCACTGCGCCCGCGTCAGACGTCAGGCGGGGGAAGAAAGAAAACGGGGGGCGGGAGGGGGCAGGGGCGGGGCCTCCAGAACGATAGCATAGCTTAGGAAGCCGGGGGGGCTCGGGGCGGGGCTCGGGGCGGGGCCGGGGGCGGGGGCGGGGCGCACGTCGTCGTGGAGGCGGCCGTCCAGCAGCGAGACGAGCGTGACCTGCCGGCCGGGGAGGGCGGGGCGGGGCCCCGCTCAGCTCGCGTTGGGGCGTGCTTTGCTAAGCTTTTGCTAAGCTAAGCTATTGGCCGTCACTCGGCTGGCGCTCGGGCGGAGCGCTTGTATAGCTATCGTTTTTCTGGAGGCTGTCGAGGAAAGGGGGAGAAAGGGGGGGCCGGACCTTGCACTGGCCGACGAAGTCGTCGGCGGAGCCGCGGTCCCGGTCCCACACCTCGACGACGAACTCGGGGTGGTTCACGTCCCCCTCCGTGATCTCGCTGCCCGCGCGTTTGAGAGGAGGGCGGAGGCGTGGGCGTGTCAGAGAACGCAGGGAAGGGAGCGCGGGGCGGAAGCTTGAGGAACGGGCGCGTTGTTCCGTTCGCTTCTCAGAGAGCAGAAAGGAAGCTATTATTGTTCTTTAGAAGCGCGCACAAGGTGAACTCCTCGCCCCAGGCAGGGTTCTTGTTGTCGGGGATGTGCCGCGTCTTGAAGGTGCGCTCCCCGAGGCGCACGGCGAGAAAGGGGTCGATGGAGCCGATGAGGTCCATCTTGGGGAGGTCCCGCGCGCCCACCGCACGCACCACCACCTGCCGCGCCGGGCGGCCCGATCGAGCGAGCGGGGCGGGGCGGGGCGGAAATCGAAGGGGTTCCCCGCTACTATCATTCAATCTCCGGTGATTATCTCTCTCAGTTCTCTGTGCTTTACGCCCGCCGGACGCACGCGGCCGCGGCGGTTGAGGACGAGGGCCTTGAGGGCCTCGCTGCGGCGCGCCTGCTCCGCCCGGAACTCCTGCGGGGCGGAGCTCGCTCAGAAGAAGGAGGAGGAGAAGAAGGAGAGGCGGATAGTAGTAGTAGTAGTTGTTGTTGTTGTTGTGTGCTAATGCAAACCATACGAAGAAGAGGAAGGAGGAGGAGGAGAGGCGGGGGCGGGGGCGGGGGCGGGCTGGGCGCGGGGGGTACCGGGGCGACGACGTAGCGGAGGCGGAGGCAGAGGTCCCCCGAGACGCGCTCCTTCGTCTCCCCCGCCGTCAGCGGCAGCCACTGGTCCTTCACCTGCGGCGCGCCCCCCGGGCGTCAAAGGCGCAGCCTCCGCCGTGTTCTACGTTCTTTCTGTGTGTGCGCACCTCGCCGTCGCGGAGCTCGGCGACGGAGATGTCGGCGCTCCCCATGAAGTCGTGCTTGCCCACCTGCCCGCCCGGCAATGAAGGGAGGAGGGGCGGGGCCACGAAGGGAGGGGGTGGGTGGGGGGGGGGTACCGCGTCCTCGTCGAAGACCTCGATGCGGAGCAGCGAGTCCGGCTTGGAGAGGCGGAACGAGAACTGGGGGGCAGGCGGGCTGGTGTTAGCTTCCTCGAGATCCGCGCTCTGGGCTCTTTTAGAGCTCTTTTAAAGGGCCGGGGCCCTTTCAGGCCCTTTCAGGCCCTTAGGCCCCTTCAGAGGGCCGGGGCCCACCTTGGCGTTCCAGACGGGGTTCAGGTTCTTCTGGATGGTCGGCGTCTTGCTCTGCTGCTCCTCGATCTGAAGGAGGGGAGATTATAATAAGGAGAAGAAGAATATTAACGAATTAAGCTAGAGGGGACCTTGAGGACGCAGTAGGGGTCCGAGGAGCGCGAGAACGTGTCCTTGATGGCGAGGTTCCGCGCCTTAAGAAGAAGAAGAAGAAGATTGGTTAGAAGGAGCTTGGAAGGGCCCGAAAGAGGAGGGATAAAGACCTTGAGTACGATGACGTCCAGCTGGGCGATCTGCGGGGGGCTCAGCAAAGAAAAGAGGCGAGAGGTAAAGGTGAAGAACGAAAGAAAGGGGACCTGGCCGGGGTCGAACCGGAGCTGCTTGGGGTCCATCATCTCGGAGCCGGTGGACTCGAGCCCGTACATCTCGCGGATCGTGCGGGCGTTCCGCGGGGCGTCCGGCGGCGGCACGTGCTCGATCCTCAGGTGAACCTCCCCCGTCACCTTCTTCTTGGCCGAGGAGGAGGCGAGCGGGAACCAGTTGTCGAGCGGGTTGGCGGCGCCGTCCAGCAGGTCGAGGCCGATCGTCACCTCGCCCAGGTAGTCGTGGCTCCCGATCAAATCCTCGTCGTACAGCACGATCTGAGGCGGAATCTCACATAAGTAAAGGAAAGGAAAGGAAAAGAAAGGAAAGGAAAGGAAAGGAGGGGAAAGGAAAGGAAAGGAGGGGAAAGGAAAGGGAGGGGGCGGGCCTTGAGGAACTCGGAGGGGTCGGCCACGTCGAACTCGAAGGATTCGCGCCAGACGGGGCTCAGGTTCTTGTAGATCGTCTTCGTCTTCTTCTGCCCCGCCTGGCGCCCCCTCGCACTCTCAGCCTCTAGACTGTACGGAGCAGAGGGCGTGCGGACCTTGCCGCCCGACTCGCCGAAGGTGAGGACGCAGTACGGGTCCGACTTGCCGTTGATGTCCGCCGCGATCAGCCCGCGCGCCTCGATGCACTGCGGGAAAGGCTCGGCGTATAGAGCGGTACGGGAGCAATGGGGGGTACGAGCCTCGACGCGGAGGCGCCCGTGCGCACGGGTGCCGCCCATGTCCCGCCGCGACTTGCTCTGCAAAGAATTTGAGGGAGGGGTACGCGCCAAAGAAAAAAGATGCAAAAGAATTGCGTACCCCGGGTAAGCTCTGGGCGACCTCGAAGCGGAGGTGGACCTTGCAGTTCGTGAGCTCCTCGGGCTTCACCTCCTTCGGCTGTGCCCGGGCTGAGCTTTTGAGGAGGGGGAGGAGCCGGAGGGGGGTACTGCGCGCCTTGGTGGAGACCATGGGGTACCAGTCGTCGATGACGCCGGCGTGGAGATCGCGGAGCTCGACGTGGACCTGCGTCACGCGTACGCCAGGCCGAGCCGAGCGCAGCCATCAGAATTCGATCCGCGCGATCCTTCGATTTTCCGATGAGCCGCGCACCTCGCCCATGTAGTCGTTGCTCCCGAAGCGGTCCCAGTCCCACACCTCGATCACGATCTTCTCGTCCGGGCTCGGCACCTGCCGGGCGGGCGGGCGGCTCGAGGAGATGGGATAATGCGGGGGAAAGACAAGGCGGGCTCGCCTCGAATTCGCAGGGGTGGTTCCAGCCCGGGTCCAGCGTCTCTTTGATCTTCTCGCTCTTGCTGATCTGCTTGGACCCCAGCTTCACGATGACGAACGGGTCCGACTTGCCGTTCGAGTCCTTCGCGATGAGCTTGCGGCCCTCCACGACAGTCATCAGCACCTGAAAGAGCTTCAGACCCGCCCCTCCACAAGACTTCATGTTATAGTAAAGAAGACGTGATTGTCACCTTGTCGCCGGTGCGGACCTTCCCACCGGCCTGCGCGCCGGCCCCGCCCTCCTGGCCGGGGCGCGGGTCGATGCTCAGGACGCAGTTGAGCCTCGCCCCCGCCAGCGCCGCCTCGTCCATCTGAGGCGGGGCGGGAGCACTCAGAAGAGAAGACGACGACGAAGAAGAAGAAGAGGAGGAGTAGGAGGGCTGGCAAGGCCTGCGAGTACCGAGGAGCGGTAGCTCCGCATCGGGAAGAAGTCCTCCATCGTCGCCCCCGCCCGCATCTCTGGGGAGGGGGGGTACGTGAGCGGGGGGCGGGGGGGGCGGGGGAGAGGGGGTAGGGGCGGGCGCACCGGAGACGGGGATGCGGACCTCGCCCATGTACTTGGGCGACTGGATCCGGTTCCAGTCGAAGACCTAACGGCGGAGACGGAGAAGTTAGAGAACGCCGGCCGTGTGGGGGGGCCGGGGGAGGGGTACAGGGGGGGGTACCTCGATCAGGAGCTCGTCGCTGTCCCCGGGGATCACCAGGTCGAAGGACGCTGGGCGCGGGAGGAGGCTCGCCGGCGCGCCGGGCGGAAGCGGGCGAAGGGGGGAGAGCAGAGAAACAGGCGCACCGTTCCACTCGGGGCTGAGCGTGCCCTTGCGGGTCTCGGTCTGGCCGAGGGCGCGCTGGAGGGATCCCCAGCGGACGATGGCGTAGGGGTCCGAGGTGCCTCCGCGGTCCATCGCCGGCAGCCGCAGGCCCCCGACGAGCGTCAGGCGGCCCGTGTCCCCGGCCCGCGCGGGGGGGTACGCCTCGCCCGCCTTGGACTTGTCCCGCGGCGCCTTGGCCCCGGGCAGGCCGGCCGGGCGCGTGACCGAGGCCTGAATGAACACGCGGCTCGCCTTGATCTGCGGGCGGCGCGGCTCGGGTCAGGCGGGGCGCGCGGCGCGCTATTTATCGCAGTCTATAGTTGTTACCTCCTCGGGCTTGACGGAGCTCTTGGAGGACTGGAGGGGGACCCAGCCCTTGAAGGTCTCGCCCACGTACAGCGAACTCAAGGGAAGCCGCGCCTGAGCTCAGATCAGAAAGAGGCGGGGAGGAGGGGGCGGGGAGGGGGGGAGGAAGGGGGGGGGGGGGGGGGCCGGGGACGCGGACCTCGCCCATGTAGTCGTTCGTACCCCAGCGGTCCCAGTCCCATACCTGAGGAAGTGGACGAGCTCAGCGGGGGGAAAGCTTCAGCGGGGGTACAGGGTACAGGGCGCGCGCCTCGACGAGCAGCTGGTCCGAGGGGTCCACCATCGTGTACTCGGGCACGGAGAAGTTCCATTTCTGCCCCGAAACCTGTAAGCCGGGGGAAAGAAGGGAGAAGAAGGCGGAAGGGACGGGTACGGGGTTCAGGTCCTCCATGATCTTCTCGCTCTTTCCGAGCTGCACGACGTTGTTGTTCACGATCTGTCGGGAGGGGTACCCGTCGAAAACGGCGGCAGGGGGGGGGGGGAGAAAGGGGCGGGCCTTGACGACGACGAAGGGGTCGGACTTGCCGTTGGAGTCCTTGGCCGGGAGCCGCTCGCCCTCGACGATCACGAAGCTGAACTTGTCGCCGGTCATCGCCGCGCTGCGGGGCCCGCCGCCGCCCGGCGCCGACTCGAGGCCGCCCTCCGTGTCGATGCGGAACTGGGAGGGGGAGCTGTGCAGCCGCTCGGGCGGCTCGATGCTGAGGCGGAGGCGGCTGTTCTTGATCTCCTCGGGCTTGCAGTCCTTGGGGCGCGTCGTCTTGAGGGGCACCCAGCCCGCCAGCGGCTTGTTCGCCCGCAGCTTCCCCAGCGGCACCTCGATCTGCGCGCGCCCGCGCACGCGCCACGAATCTCATCCGCGCGATCCTTCAAGTTTTCGATGAGCCGCGCACCTCGCCCATGTAGTCATTGCCGCCGAAGCGGTCCCAGTCCCACACCTCGATCACCATCGTGTCCATCGGGTCGCCGACCTGCGGCCCCGCGCCCCCTCAGGGAACCATCTCCAAGGGAGGCTCAGGGTCTTCGGCGGGGCCCACCTCGACGTCGACCTTGTAGTTCCACGCGGGGTTCAGCGTCTTCTCGATCGTCTCGCTCTTCCCGACCTGCTTGCCGCCCACCTGCTCTACATGTTAGAATGGAAAGTGAAAGTGGAGAGTGTGGGAAGGCGAGCGAGTGCCTTGATGGTGACGAAGGGGTCGGACTTGCCGTTCGAGTCCTTGGCCGGCAGGTCCCGCCCCTCGATGATCTGCACCTGCACGCGGTCGCCCTTGACCAGCGGCGGCTGGCTCTTGTCCTGCGCGTTTCTAAGGCGTCAGCTTCTGCTTCGGGGCCAGCTTCGGCGCCAGCTTCGGCCGGCCGGCACCTTGGAGAGCTTGTCGAGGTCGAGGAGCTCGTAGGAGGGGCCGCCCAAGAGGGAGCGCGCCGAGGCGGACGGGTGCAGGGTCGCCTGCGAGGGCCGCCGCGACCCCAGGCCCCCCGCCTGCCCGCGCCGCGCCGCGCCGCTCAGGAGAGCCTAGCACCGCATAGCGGGGCGGGCGGACCGCGGCGAGGGTGCGCTCGACCTCGATCTCGAGGACGAGCTTCGGGTTACAGCGCCTGATGTCCTCGTCCGTGACCTGAGGGGGCGGGGCGGAGGAGCTCGCACCGCGCCCCGTGCTGGCCGGCCGGCCGGCTGGCGGCGAGGGGAGGCGCACGTCGGCGGGGCTCGTGGTGTCGAGGGGCCACGCAGCCTTGAACTTGACCCCGGCCCGCAGGTTCGCGACCGGCACGTTCACCTGAGCGCCCGGCTTAGAGGTGGGGGGGGGGAGGAAGGGCTGGGGTACAGCAGGCGGCGCGCCTGGCCCATGTACTTGTGCTTCGAGAAGCGGTTCCAGTCGTACACGGTAAGCGTGAAGTAGTTCTCCGGGTCCGGGGCCGCCCCCTGCACCGCGAAGTCCGGTACCCGGAACGGCGGGTTCCACACCTGCGTAAAAAAAAGAGAAAGATCAGATCAGATCGGATCAGGTGAGGCCAGAGACAGGGGCACCGGGTCGAGGGTCTCCTTCGCCGTCTCGCTCTTGCCGAGCTCCTTCCCCCCGTACTGAGGCGAGGAGAGTCAGACGAGCCGAGGGCGGCGGGGCGGGGCAGGCGGCCGAGAGGTCGCCGGCCGCGGACCGTGACGACGACGTAGGGGTCGGACTTTCCGTTGGAGTCCTTGGAGACCATGTTGCGTCCCTCGTGGAGCCACACCCGCACCTGGGCGGGGAGGGGGGGGGAGGGGGGGGCAGGAATCAGGCTCACGTGAGCGAGGGGGGGCGGCGGCGGCGGAGGGCGAGCGCGGCGCTATGTCGTGCGCGTCCTCGAGGGCTCTAGCATGTGGGAGGCGGAGAGGGGGGTACACGCGGAGCGGACCTTGTCCCCGGCTTCCGGCAGCCCGATCCCCTCCTGCGGGGCCTGCGGGCGGCCGAAGGGGTCCAGGTTGTACGTCGAGCTGCCCCGCCGCAGGCCCGGCTACGGCCCGCTCAGAGAGAGAAAGCCCAGATAGCGGGGGGAAAGCGGGGCGGGTACCGATTGGCCGTGGAGGGAGCCGCCGCCAGAGGGCCCCTCCCCGCGGGCCTCCTCGCCCTCGAGGCGGACCGTGAGCGTCGAGCCGGCCTGCCAGCTCAGGTCAGATCAGATCAGATCGCCTCAGCTGAGCGCCCGCCTCAGACCGCGCACCGACTGGAGCTCGTCGGGCTTGACGTCGGCCGGCTTGGTCGTCGTCACGGGCAGCTTGAGCGTGTTCGCCGCCCCGATGTACGCCTGCTTCAGCTGCACCTCCACCTGCGAACGAAGGGGGGTCGGTACCCGACCCGCGCGATCCAGTGCCCTCCCCTGGACTGCGCACCTCGCCCATGTAGTCGTTGCCGCCGAAGCGGTCCCAGTCGTAGATCTGCGGGGGTGGCCGCGGGCGCCGCGTGAGACGGCGGCCGGCCGGCGACCGGGGCGCAGGGTACGCGCCACGAGGGTGACGGTCTCGTTCTCGTCCGCCAGCGACTCGATCACGACGCGGTGGTTCCAGATCTAATTTGCGGCGCGGCGTGAGTCACGCCGCGGAGGGCTCGCGCGGGGCGGCGGGGCGGCGGGGCGGGGCGGGGCGGGGCGAGGCCGACCGGGTTCAACGTTTCCTTCTTCACCTCGGTTTTGGCGAGGTCCTTCCCGGCGTGCCTGAAGATGACGAACGGGTCGGACTTGCCGTTCGAGTCCCGCGCGATCAGGCGGTCCCCCTGTGGCGCGGGGGCGTCAAGGACGAAGAGGGGGGGGGATCGAAGGGGGGTACCTGGACGAGGGTGAGGTAGACCTTGTCGCCGCGGTGGGCGTAGCGGCTGCCGGGGGGCGGCCCGGGCGGGGCGGTGCCCTGCGAGGCGGAGACGACGGGGGCCCCCAAGCGCGCGTCGATGACACCTGAGGCGGCGCTCGCCAGCGGCTCCTCGGTGATCACGACCTGGGAGAGAGGCGTGAGGGGCGAGGGGCGAGCGGATAAAGCAAAGCAAAGCAAAGCAAAGCGAGGAGAGATAGTCTAAGGTGGCTTAGTCGAAGTCTAAGAGATAGACTCTTATCAGCTACGTGTTCTAGACTCTCCGAGTGGAGAAAGCAATGCAAAGCAAAGCGAGCGAGAAGGCGAAGAAAGCACCTGCGGGGCGCGCTGCGTGACGGCGGCGGCCTGCTCGCAGGAGAAGCGCAGCTTGAGGCGGCTCTTGTTCTGCGCGGGTGGGCGGCCCCCGGCCCGGTCAGCGCGGCAGCTGGCTGCGAAGGAATGAAGCCTTCGCGAGCCTTGGCGAGGTCGGAGGAGGAGAGCTTTGACTCCAGAGTGGTCTTGAGGGGGTACGTCCCCTCGTGGTCCCCGCCCGCCTTCAGCTCCCGGATCGGCACGTCCACCTGCGAGGGGGGCGCGCTAAGGCAGGCAGAGGGGCCCGACCCGGCCCGCCCCGCCCCGCACGGACCTCGCCAAGGTACTTGTGCGACTGGATCCGGTTCCAGTCGAACACCTGGGGGCGGAGGTGGACGGATCGGTCAGAGGGGCGCGCGCGGGCCAGAGGCGCGGCGGGGCGGGGCGGGGGAAGGGCAGGGCACCGAGAAGTTGATCATGTCGACCCCGCCCTTGACCTCGATGGCCTCGGGCAGGCGCCAGTTCCATTTCTGCGGGCGGAAGGGCGTCGGCGGGCGCGTTTCCCTCGGCCTGCCTGGCGCCCCCGGCGCCCCCCGCGCACCGGCTCCAGGGTTTCCTTCTCGACGGGCGTCTCCCCCAGCTTCTTGCCGTTGTACTGCACGCGGCGCGGGCGCGGCGCGGCTCGGCTGGGGCGTGGGCGGAGGGGCGCCCCGGCCCGGCCCGGCGCACCTTGACGACGACGAAGGGGTCGGAGAGGCCGTTCGAGTCGGCCGAGACGAGGCCGATCGCCGTCAGAACCTGAGGAGGAGGAGGGGGGGGGGGGGGGGGGGGGGGAGGGAAGAGGAGGAGGGCCCCGCGTCAGGCGCGGCGGGGCGCGCGGGGCGAGGCGAGGGGCGCGAGGTGTGTGTACCTCGACGTGGACCTTGTCGCCGGGCTGGGGCGCCGTCGACATCCCCAGGGACGCCGACGAGGCGACCGGCCGCATCGCCCTGCACGCACGCACGCCGCGTTCGCCCGGCAGGAGTGGGGGCAGGGGGGAGGGACTCGGCGGGGGGTACCGTGCGGTCATGGCGCGCTGGAGCTCGCCGGCAGTCGGGAGCTCCGTGTCGAACTGCGGGGCGGGGCGGGGCGGGGCGGGGCGGCGTCGGACGCTTAGCTCGCTCGCCGGCGAGCTTGTTTGGCGGGGTGCAGGCGGGCGCGCCTTCAGGACGAGCTTGCTTCCGGCCGAGTCGAGGTCTCCCGGGCTGACCTCCTTCGGCCGCGTGGAGACCAGCGGGAACGAAGCCTCCGTCCCCTGCCCCCGCCAGCCGGGCATCGGCCGAGGCTCCTTCGATGAGGGGCGGAGGAACGGGGAGGAACGCTCGCCTGCATGCCGGCGTAGAGGTGATCCGCTATGGAAACGTTCGCCTCGCCCAGGTACTGGTGTGACTGGATCCGGTTCCAGTCGAATATCTGAGGGCGCGGGCCGGTGCGGGGGAGGGGAGCGGGGGGAGTACAGGTGAGCCGCCCGCCCGCCCGCCGGCAGCGTACCCCCCGCGCACCGTGAGGTTGATCGAATCGTGGCCCTCAAGCACGGTGATCTCGTACGCCTGGTTGAACTCCTGCGGCGAAAGCGGTTCGATTACGTTGCTCATTGGACGGAGGCGCCGCCCGCTCGGGGCGCCACGACGCCGCCCCCGCCTGCGGAAGGCGCACCGGGTCCAACGTCTCCTTCTTCACTTCCGTCTTGCCGACCTCCTTCCCCGCGTACTGCGCGAGCGAACAAGCGAGCCGTGAGAGAGGGGAGGAGGGAGGAGGCCCGGCCCGGCCCGGCTCGACGGGGCGAGGACCTTGACGACGACGTAGGGGTCAGAGGTGCCGCCGCGGTCCTTGGCTAGCAGGCTGACGCCCTTCAGGATGGAGACCTTGACCCGGTCGCCGTTCTTGAGCGGCACGCGCGCCGGGCCCGCCGCCGGCTGCCCCAGCGCGCGCTCGCTCCCCGTCCGCCTCACCGCGTCCGCGTCCGCGTAGTCCCTCTCCTGCGCGCTTGGTGAGCGGGGCGGGGCCGGCGCGGGCCGGGCCGGGTGGGTGGGCGCGCCTGCCGCCTGCCGAGGTCGGCCGTCGACCGGGCCCGTTCCTGCGCACGCTGCCGTCGGCGGGGAGCGCGCGGCGGGGCGCCCGCCCCCCGCCCGGTTCTTACGTGAAGGGATCCCGAGCGCTGCATCTGCGCGGGCGGTCGGCAGGGCGGCGCGCCGCGCGGCTAGAGGGAGGGAGGGGATACCGGATCGTCGGGGTCGTAGGGGTACGCGGGTTCGTCGTCGTCATACTGCGGTCGCGTGAGCGGCGTGCGGGGCGGGGGCGGGGGCGGTGGCGGGGGAAGAGGCGGCGCGGGGCGCGCCGAAATGGATATGCCGCGCTGCCGGCCGAAGTTGTGCGGCACGTTCTCCTGATCGAACGAGCGGACGCCTCGCCC
This sequence comes from Cyanophora paradoxa, assembly GCA_004431415.1. Taxonomy (NCBI): domain Eukaryota; class Glaucocystophyceae; order Cyanophorales; family Cyanophoraceae; genus Cyanophora; species Cyanophora paradoxa. The sequence goes on from QPMI01000689.1 coordinate 29,766, forward strand.
GTCATCGCCGCGGTCGTCCTGCGGCGCGGCGCGGCGCGGCTCGACTCGGCGGCGCTTCAGAGGGCCGGCGGGCAGCTCCCCAGGCGCACCAGCGTCGCGTCGAATCGCACGTAACCGTATCGCGCGCCGCCCTCCAGTGGTATCGTGACATCGCGGTGCTCCTTGTTTATCGGCAGGAGCTCGCTCAGGCGCAGCACGCACTCGCCCAGCACCGCGGTCCGCTCGGTCGGCCTGTCTCCAGGCCTTCCCTGGCCCAGAACCACATCGCACACGGTGATGGCCAGCTGCTCTTTGTCCGGTTCCAACGCCGGGCTGCAGGGCGTCAGGGGAGTCCCCAGCGGCTCGCAAGGGTCGCTCACAGAACAATCCGCTCGGGCCAACGCGGGTTTCGCAGGTCGCCGCTGACCTCTCTGGTCTGCCGCTCTGCATTGCCAATCCTGAAGAGAATGTTTCGGCCCAGAACTGCTCGTACTCACGCCGTTAGCTACGGTTAGCTATCTTGGTTGGCGGCGGGCTGGCGCAAGCTGACGCACTCTCGCCGGCCCTCGGAACCTCCAGATCTAAGCAATGTATGTCTGCGCAAGTGTAAGGGAATGCCGCGGGGCGCGCCGGAGCCGTCAGAACGGCCCTCAGTTCAAAAAAGGGGAGCGCACTGGATAGGTACAGGGCCGGCGGCGGTCGCTTCGGCTCCTCTGGTGGTGTAACCGGCCTAGCCGAGGCCGGCCTCGGGCTGGACACATCCTCCTTCGGCTTCGATGAGCCGCAGGGCCAGCGCATCGCTGAATGGGGGTAGAGTCCACTTCGTTCGCAAAGGTTGCCCAAGCGAGGCCGGCGACGCACGAGTCTGCACGGGCGCGGCGGACGCTTCTTTGTCATATGGACGCTTCGCCGGCGCCGGACGTCGCGCCAGCGGCGCCCGCTGCCACCGGCCAGAAAGCGGACGGCGCGGCGGCGAAGGCGAAGAAGCCCCCGCCGAAGGAGGCACCGCTGGCGCTTCCGGCATGGCTGCTCTCTGTGAGTCCGCCGCGTACGTGAATGTCCTCTCGCGTCTGCAACGGCGGCCGCAGCTCGAGCTCAAGGAGGAGAACCTGGGCCGGATCTACGACGGGCTGCGCCTGCGGGGCGACCACCTCGCCAGGCTCTGGGATCTCTACCAGTGCGTCCCCCCGTTCGAATTCCCGGCGGCCGCCGGCCTCGCTGACCGCCGGACGAACGCGCAGGCGGCTCGAGCGTGCGGCGCAGCGGGCCTTCGGAGCGCGGCTGGAAGGCTGCTTCCCGATGGGGAGCGCCGCGAACGGCTTCGGGACGCTGCAGAGCGACCTGGACTGCTGCGTCGTCGTCGCGACGGACCGCAGCTTCCTCGTCAGCAAAGCGCTGCAGCGCCTCGCGGGCGCCTGCGAGGACGAAGGCCTCGAAGTCGAAGAGGTCGTTTCCGGCGCCAGGCGCGGCCCGCGCCGCCCCGCCCCAACCCGCTGCCACCGCCCCGCTCCGCGCCGCCGCTGACGCCGCCCGACCGCCCGATAGAGTGCCCATCGTGAAACTGATCCTGCCGGGCGACGGCGACGGCGGCCGCCCCGCCGTCCGCGGAGACGTCAACATCAACTCGAGCCTGGGCGCCCACAACACGCTCCTCCTCCAGGCGCCCCCGCCCCACGCCACAAATTTGATCCGCGGGCGCTGAGGAGGGCGCGCAGGCGTACGCCGCGTGCGACGCGCGGCTGCCGGCGCTGGGCGCCATCGTCAAAGTCTGGGCCAAGGCTCGCGGCATCTGCTCCGCCAGGGACCACCACCTCTCTCCCTACGGGTCCGACCCCGCCTCTTCCGCCCCGTCCGGTGGTGCCCGGCCGAGCCGCCCCGCCCGCAGCTTCCTGCTCCTGCTCGTGTCCTTCCTGCAGGCGAGGCAGGCCCTGCCCAAGCTGCAGAGCCCCGAGGCCGTCCGGAGCTTCCAGAGCCCCCACGTGTACGCCCACGGGTACAACTGCACCTTCTCCCGCGAGGTTCCCCCCCCCGCTTTCCCCCCCCCCCTCTCCCCTTTTACCGGGAATCACCGCGGCGCAGATGGTGGGGGCGTGGCTCACCCACAGGGGACCCGAAGTGGACGGGTACACCGGTGTGGCCCTCCTGCAGGCGAGTCGCCAGGAGTCCCGCCCCATTCCCCCCGCCCGCCCCGCACCAGACCTTCATTTTCTCCGCAGGAGTTCTTTGCGTGCTACTCGGGGCAGGGCCCTTTCAGCTACACGAAGGCACGTGTACTCCCCCCCCCCCAAGGCGGCTCTCACGTACCCCGGCAGCACTTCGCGAGCGTGCGGCTCGGCGGCTTCTTTGAGAAGAGCCGATTCGCGCCGAACCGGTACCCCAGCTGGCGCCTCGCCGTCCCGGACCCCTTCGAGGTACCCCCCCCCCCCCCGCCCCAACCCCTCCTCCCCCTCACCCTCCCCCCCGCAGGTGGACGTGGACGTGGGGCGGACGCTGGAGAAGGAGACGCAGGGCCGCCTGCAGAAGGAGATGGCGCGGGCGGCGCGCCTGCTCGCCCAGCCCGACGGCTGCCCCCTCGCCGACCTCCTCGGCCTTCCCCGCCCCTCGCTGGAGAATGCTGCCGACGCCCCCGGCCCCGCCCCGGCCGCCGTCCCCGGCCCCGGCTCCAGCCCCAGCCCGGCGCAGCCTTTGCCTCTGGCTCAGGGGGAAACCACGGGTCTCGGGATCCTCCTCGGCGGCTTCGCCGCACGCGCCGTCTTCACCAGCGTCGGCCCCGCCCCCGCACCCCCGTCCGACCTGGCCCAGGCCCCGGCCCCGGCCCCGCTCTTCCCCCCCACCTTCACGTGGCCGCCCCTCGGCGGCGGAACCCCCGGACCCGCCCCGGGTCCTCCCCCTCTCGCCGGGCCCGCCCTTAACCCCTCCCCGGGTCCCGCCCCCCTCGCCGGGGCCGCCCCGGCTCCTCCCCCCCTCGGCGGGGCCGCCCCCCGTCCCGTTCCACACGTACCCGTGGCTGCCCCTGCACCCGTACCCCTCGTCCCGGCCCCTGGGCCCGTACCCCGCGTCCTGGCTCCCGACCCAGCACCCCGCGTGCCGGCCCCCGGGCCTGTACCCCGCGTGCCGGCGCGGCCCGGCGGCCCGCTCGACCTCACGAGGGAAGACTGGCCGGCGCTCGGCGCCCCAGCGGCCAAGCCCGCGGCCAAGCCCGCCGCAAAGGCGAAGGGGCACTCCGCTCCCCCCAAGCCTCCGCCAGCCCCGTCGGTACCACCCGCGTACCCCGCGGGCCCGGCGCCCCCGCCGCTCGCCGGCCACTTCGCGCCGCCGCAAGCGTTCTCGGGCGCTCCCGGCCCGTCGATCCTCGGAGACCCCTCGGCCCCCCTTCACTTCGCGTACTCCCCGTCCTCCTCCCCCCCCTCTGGCCCCGCGCCCGCCAGCTTCGAGCACCCGCCCCCGGCGTTCCGCCTGCCCGCCCCCTACACAGTCCCCAGCAACTACACCCCCGGCCCTTCCCCCTCGCTTCCCCCGGGCTTCGCGGCCCCGCCCGGCCCGGACCCCCGCTACGCGCCTGGGCGCTACGCGCCGCCCCCCCAGGCCCCCGTGTCCGCCCACGCCTACGCCCTTCCCTTCCCGAACCCCCCGCAGCCCTCCCAGCAGCAGCAGATGGGCTTGGGATTCCAGGCGCCCCCGGGCTACCCCTCCGGACCCTTCGCCTCATCCCCTTATAATTACTACGCCTTCTCGCCCGCTGGCGTTCCCCCCCACATGCACGGCCACCCTATCGCTTTCTCCGACCCCAGTCCGCTGGGCGGCCCAAGTCCCGGCCCGCTGCATCCGCAGGGGGCAGCGTTCGCGTACCAGGGGGGCTTGCTCCCCCCGCCGTCCCTCTAGCGTAGTAGATCGGAGATCGGAGATCTGTATTCACAGAACGGCCGCCGGCTGGTACTAGGTCTTCGACTCGCGCTCGCCCCCCGCTCGTCTCAGGATGTGCAAGGTGGGGTCTAAATAATAGAGACAGCATCCAGATCTGAGTCTGCAGCCAAAGCTCGCAAAACCAGCGCGAAATGGAAATTAAAGGCCACACAGAACAGATTAAAAATTTAAAGCCCGGCGCGCCGCGCCTAAGCACAGTCTGGCGAGCCGCGCCGCCGCCCGCCGTGCCTCCGCCCCGCCCCGCCCGTCGAGCTGTGGTCATGGGTACCTCAAAAAGACTTTCGGTGACGGAAGAAAGTCCGGCTTGCGAACTGGCCGGCTTAGACAGCGTGACAGACCGTCGGACAATCCGACGGGTAACAATTGCAAGGGGGGGAAGCAGCTGACCCCCCCTTGCAACATCGATGCTGCCTTTAATTATTGATTAAGCTCGTCGGGGCCGGGAGGGTGAGGTGGGGGAGAGGGGGGGGGGGGAGGGGGGGGAGAGGGGGGGGGCGGGAGGGGGCGGGGGGGGGCGCGGCGGTGCGGGCGCCCAAGTTTTGACCGCCTTCCGTAATCAGAGAACGGGAAACTTAATTAGGAATCTGCGGCATCGCTCAGTAATTTTTTTTTGGAGGGAAACTTGGAATGCAATTTTTAGCATTCCGTTTGCAACGTTAACGCTCAGGAATGCAACTTTCGAAGTAGCTATAGCTATATATAGCCTAAATTACGCTCGTGGCGACATATTTATGCACATCATGATATGCACATCATGATATCGATCACATCATGCACATATATATCGATCAAAATATCCACGTGCACGTGCACGTTTTCGCAACCCTGCGCATGCCCCCCTAGGTCTTCGCACGTTTTGCACACGATCGCGAAGATGAGGAACTATAAAATATGTATACGTATTTTCGGTATACATAGAACATTGATATCGATGTGCCTGGCGGCCTACGTATACGCGCACGCTGCCCTGGCGGCCAGGCTGCATGGGCACGTGCATTTGCGGATTGCGAGAGCGGAGTGTGAAGCTGGCGATCCGATGATCGAGCGAGGCCGAGGGGCCGGGCGTCACGGCGTCATGATCGCGGTCGATATCAGGCGTCGGCGAGCTCGAGGGCGGCGGCCTCGCAGTCGGCGCGGAGCGCCGACTCCGCCGCCTCCACCGCGAGCCCTTCCTCGTCGAACTCGGTGCCCTCGCCGCCTTCGAGGGCCGCCTCGTCCACGGCCGCGACCGCCTCGTCCAGCAGCTTGAACGGCCAATCCATCCTGCCGAAATTGGCGCCGCGCTCAATTTAAATATCAATGTACATGTCATCATCAGATCTAGACCGACGGCTCTGGAGAGAGATATATATATCTAAAGCTCGATGCGCACTCCTTTAATCCCTCAGCTTTGCTATCGACGATGTTGAAGCACAGTCCTTTTTTATCATTGTAGCGATCGTTCCCGTGAACATTTTGCTCCATGAAGGATTTGAAGCCTTTAGCTTCGCATCTGTGACCGTCGAGCGAGAGCGTTATTAGGGAAGTTGCCTAGGTCAAAGAACAAAAGGATCACTCACATTGTCCTCCAAAACGGACGAGGAAGCCCTGTGCGAAATTGAACAATGTGGATTAAATTCGGGCTCGAAAAGGAAGGCGCGGCGCTAATTGTTTTATTCGAACGACGCCTGCGCGCACTGTCGGAGACGCTTGAATAAGCGTAACCCTTCTCTCCCTTGCAGTCCGCTTTCTTGAAGCACACATAGGTATTATTGCCTACCCGCATATATACTCATCGTCAGTACTTGAACGCGCGCGAAAGTCGAATTCGAATTCGATCGGCGCTTGCAAGCAATTGCATGCCGCAGTCACTGAGTGCACGTGCACGCACCTTTCGACACTTCTATGCCGCCGATGTTGACATAGTCGTAGCACTTATTCTTGAATCGATTGGATCCGGAGAAGGTAGTGCACTTCTGGTCAACCACCGGCAGCGAATCCGCATCAATCAGCGAGAGGGGCGCCATCGTAACGTTGCCGAATCGGATAGTTATCGGAATATCTGTCCGGCGGCGACGCTGCGTCGACGTCGAGTTAGTTCCAGCAGCCCAAGGCCTAGACAACTACAGGCAGCCGTTCAAAACGACCGTCGGACGTCGACGCACCAATTCTTATAATTACTGACGCTTGCCAAAGTTGTGTTGCCGCAGTGCTACTACAGTTCCGCTGCAGATTCGCTGCGCATAGTTCCGCTGCAGCTGGGTACGTATACGTAATACGTAAAGCCTAGTATAGCCTACTAGGCTATGCATATATATGTACATGCATGTATACGTATACGTATATACGTATTTGTAGCTATAACCTATAGCTAGTTCTGTACGTGGCTATAGGCGCCGCCGCGCCGGCCCTTAGTTATTTTGCTCTTTTGTCTCTATGCCCCCTGGGCAGCCCCCGCAGTGCTGGTGTCTAGAGACTGTGGGCCTGTGGCCGGTAATTCACCAAAAACAAACAGGCGCCGGCCCTAGGCCTGCCGTGATTTTAGATTTAGCCGTGATTTTTTTTTATAAAAAATCTACGGTGGGCGTACCCACTCGTAGTACACAACGAGGATACAAGTCACAGTATCGGAAACCACGAGGGTTCGAAGTACAACGAAGCGGATACAGCAGGAGCCGAACCCGGAAATCCGGGAGGTCGTAGCACGACCTAATACCACTAGCCGTGATTTAGCCGTGATCATGATATATACGTAATTATAAATCGCCGGCTTGCCGAGCCTACGTCTCCTTCTACTTCCCTCCGGCGGTTTGCCGGGCCGGACCCTCCGGCCTTTGTTCTTGATACCGGACCGCCGCCTTTGCCTTCGTCTTCTGCTTCGCTGGTCGTATCCCGCCGGCGCCGGCGTACTTCGTCTTATAGTTTAGTTTGGTCTAGTTCGGATTCTGATCGTAGTGTTGATGCTAGAGTTAGTTTCAATACTAGCTATAGTCCTCGTGCCCGACCTGTTGTTCGCCGTCGTTTGCAGTTCGACTGCCCGTCTCGACCCCGGTCGGCTTTAGTGATTCCTTTGACTGTCCTTTTGCCTGCTCTTGATCCGCCTGCTCCGCCTCCTGTGTCCTCCTCGACCTTGTGCCGTAGCTCTGCCCTTTCGCGTCGTCCTGCTTCGCCTCCGCCTCCGCGTCGTCTTGTTGTTCCTCTTACTTGTCTGCTTCCTGTTATTTATCTTTCTCAAATTTGTCCTCCGCTTCTTAGTGATGTAATTCCTTCCGATATTGATGGTATCTCTAACTCTGGCTCTTCTTCGTGTCAGTCATCCTCTGTCCCTAGATCTGCTCGATTTCTCGTCTCTTCTCGATCTGTCTCGAGCTCTGTGTCTTTTCTTTTTTATTGTCGATTTTGGCTCTTTGTCTTATCTTTCTTCGTGCTCTTGTCTTAGTTATTTTGCTTTTTTGTCTTTAGGCCCCCTGGGCAGCCCCCGCAGTGCTGGTGTCTAGAGACTGTGGCCGGTAATTCACCAAAAAAAAAAATTATAAATGTTTTTGGCGGAATTAATATTCGGCAAATAATTTGGGCCGCTGAGCCGTGGCCATGGCAATATTCTCAGCTGCGCATGCGCATGCAGCTGCAGGGCCCGGGGGTAGACAGGACGTACATACGCCACGCGTACGGCACTGCATGTGGCAATTTCGAATTCGGTTTGATTTTGTGCGAATTCGATCGGCAATGTTAACGTTTTCTTTGGTACCGGTGAATTACCGGCCACAGTCTTTAGACACCAGCGCTAGCACTGCGATTCCGCTGCGGCGATTCCGCTGCATGCGCAGATTCGCTGCACTGCGGCAGGCTCTTAATTGCAGGCTGCAGCTGGGAAAGAGCCTGCAGCCAGTGTCCGGATCCGACGGTCGCGATATGATAGCTAGCTATAGGACTCCTAGAATTAAGGCTAGAAGCTCCTAGGCGCCTTAGTGGCCTGCAGGCTGCGCATGCAGGCTGCAGACTGCATAAAAGACAAATTAATTGCAAGGGGGGAAAAGAAGACCGAAGGTCTTCCCCCCCTTGCTTCCCGTTCCCTCGCTTCAGCCAAAATTCTTCTATGAGGCCGTTTTCGAGGTCCAGTTTGCAACGCAGGAAAAAATGAGCCAAAATGGCGTTGCGACACGTGTTGGTCGCTGGGAGCGTGCACGCAAAAAGCGGTTTTCGAGGGGGAAAACCAGTTTTCTCTCTTTCGATCTTGTCGTCTCTTCGCGACAGCTCTCATCTCCTCTCTCCAGTCTGCAGATGCAGTCAGAACTCGAGTCTAGAGCAGGTTGCCCGGCGGTCTGCAGGAACTCGGGGAAAACCAATTTCTAGGCTCTAGATGTAGATCTGAGCTCTCCGGGCCTCTCCTTCGCGCGGCGCTGGGGTGTCACGCGGCGGTTGTGCATGGCAACCACTTCTTTCAGCTGTCTCCTCTAAATTTTGCTAGCCTCTCCTTCGCGCGGCGCTGGGGTGTCACGCGGCGGTTTTGCATGGCAATCACTTCTCCCAGCTGTCTCCTCTAAATTTTGCTAGCCTCTCATTCGCGCGGCGCTGGGGTGTCACGCGGCGGTTTTGCATGGCAACCACTTCGAATTCTCCCAGCTGTCTCCTCTAAATTTTGCTAGGCTCTAGCTGTAGATCTGAGCTCTCCGAGCCTCTCCTTCGCGCGGGGCTGGGGTGTCACGCGGCGGTTTTGCATGCCAACCACTTCTACCAGCGCTAGCTGTCTCCTCTAAATTTTGCGCGGCAGTCACTGAGTCCAGACTCAGTGACTCAGTCTCTTGCTGCGCTCAGCAAGCCGCCGACATCGCGTGCGCCGCAGAACCGCGTGAGCCGGCCGAGCACGCCTGCTGGGCCGGGCGCTCTTGTTGCGCTCGGCACCTGGCCAGCAGACTAGTTCGCGTGCTGCGCACGACGTGGCACTTGTATCCTTAGTCTGCGCCCCGCGTGTGCCCCGCGTTGCGCCGCGTGCCTGCGTACCCGCCGTCTGCCACCCGGCCAGCAGTCCAGCTCGGTGGAGCTCGAGTCTAGATCTCCAGCAGGTCGTACGCCGGTCTGACCCCCTGGCGAGCTCGAGTCTAGATCTCCAGCAGGTCGTACGCCGGTCTGACCCCGCAGGTCGTCCTGGATCGCCTATGTTTACGGCGAGCCCTCTGCAGACAGCGCTAGCACCATCATCTTTTAGCCAGCTGTTCAGGGTTAGGGGTAGGCCGTGCGAACACAGTTGATGCGCAGAGTTTTTTCGCTCCAGAACAATCTTTCATATACAGTGCGCTCAGTCTCGCCGTTCATTCAGGCTTTTCTCTATTCGGTTAGATCGCAGCGTCTGCTTATCAGCCCTTTTCTACTCTTTACAATCACATATAATCTGTCTCTATCTTTACTACTTCAACCTGCCGCGCGCGCTGGGCCGGGGTCGATCTACATCTGCCCCGTGCATGTTCGTGCCACTACTACTCTTGCATTAGATCCAGATTCCCCCCTTGCACCCCCGGCGCGCCGAAACGCGGCCGGGCCACTAGTTAAAAAAAGAGGTGACAAAGAGGCTTGAAAGAGCCCAATTTTTTAAAAACTGGACAAAAAAAGAGGCGACAAAGACTCTCTGTCAAAGAGCGGAATTCGAAAAAAAGACAAAAAGAGGCGACAAAGAGCCGACAAAAAGACGAAAAAGAGGCGCCAAAGAGCACTGACTACCAGTGAGTCGCAGTGAGTCAGTGATCATGATCAAGACTGTGCCCAGCCCTACGTATACTAACGAGTCTGGTCAACTGATATGATTGAGTCGCAGTCAGCTGCAAGGGGGGTGGGGGTGGGGTCGCCGGTCGCGGGGTGGGGGTTGGAGGGGGGGAGAAGGGGGGAGAAGGGGGATGAAGGGGGGTGAAGGGGGGGGGGCGCAGGCAGAGCTCGTGGGCGCGCTGGAGGGCTGCTCCTTCCCGCGCTTGTGGCGGTCCTCAGAGGGCGCCCCCTGGGCTTCCACCAGGCGCCGCAGCTCGGCGGCCGCGGCCCCCACCGCCCCCTCCTCGCCCTCCGCCGCGAGGCGCTGCGGGGAGAACGTCGACTGGGAAGTGCGGGGGTGGGTGGGTGGGGGATCGTCAACTGAGGCAGTGCGGGGCGCGGGGGGGGCGGGGGGCAGGCGGCGGGGGCGGACCTGGGCCCGCAGGTAGAGTTCGTGGGCGCGCTGGTAGGCCGCGAAGTCGCCGGACCGGTGGAGGAGGGCGCCCGGGCCCGGGAGGGCGAGGCGGACGTCGCGGAGGAGGCGCGGGGAGGCGGCCAGGGCGGCGTAGAGGCGGAGCAGGGCGCGCAGGGCAGCCCGGCCGCGTCGCGGGGCCCGGGGCGAGCCGGCGCCGCTTGCCGCCCCCAGGCGGGTCCGGGTAGTGGGAGTCGGGCCGCTCGGCGGGGGCTGGGCGCAGGCTCAGCACGACCCGCGCCTGGGGCGGCAGCGCGCGCAGCCCGCCAGCGCTTCTGCGGCCGCGCGTGAGCCGAGGGGCGGGCGCGGGGCAGAGCGCGGGGGCGCGCCCGCCGCCTTGCACAGGTCCAGCTCCGACGAGTCGGCTGCGTCCGCCCTCCCGTCGCCCGCCAGGGCCGCCCCTCCAGACGCAGCTCCTGCAGCCGCGGCGCCCCCCGCTCTGCGCGAGTCTCAGCGGGGACGGGGCGGTGCGGGCGCCGCGCCGGCACGAGCGGACCGAGGGCGCTGCAGAGCGCGCGGAGCGTAGCGGGGCGGAGGTCGACGCCATCGAGGAGCAGCCTGGCGCGGGCCGGGAGTCAGGGCCGAGCAGGGGCGGGCGGGAGGCGGGCGGGAGGCCAGCGCACGTCCTGGTGGCGGCGAAGGCGCCGCTGGGCGAGCTGGAGGGAAGGTGCGGCTGCTTGAGGAAGAGCTCGGAGGCCCGGGCGAGCGAGGCGGCGGGGGGGCTCGACGCGTAGTGCGACCGAGGCACGCGCAGGCGGTCGCAGCGGAGCGCCGCGATGTCCTCCAGGGCGCTCCTGACGGAGGCACCCTCGACCTCGTCCATCATCTCCTCGTCGCTGTCGGCGCCGCCGGGGCCCCCGTCGTCGTTCATCTCGAGCGCGTCGATCTCCGCCTCGCGGCACGCCTGCGGGAGCCACGCGCGGCGGCCCTTGCCGCGGTGGTAGCCGGCCGTGATGCGCAGGCAGCCGCCCAAGTAGTGCAGGCGCGAGAACCACTCCGTCGCTTCCTGCGAGCGCAGCGTGGGGGCGAGCCGGGCCCGGCGAGCACGCGGCGGCGCACTGCGTCCTAGAAGGGCTCCCAGATGGCGCGGCGCCAACGGTCCTCGCCCGGCGGGTCCGATCCGTACGCGTCAAGCTCCGCGCAGGCCTCCGTGACCTCTCGGAGGCGGTTTCCCCGGCCATCTCCATCCACCGTGACCAGCTCCAGCCGCCGCACGCTTGCCGGTAGCGCCCGCATCTGCACTAGCGCTCAGCATCGGTAGCTGGGCGGAGGCGGGCAGGGCGCGGACCAGAGCTTCCAAGCGGCGACGATGTGAGCGTGGCCGCCAGAGGCGCTTGAGTGAAAAACGCGTTTTTCAGAAATTTCAGTTCGAAGAGGGGTACCGGTACGTGATCGTCCGCACGTCGAGAACAAGGCCTCCAAGCGCCTCAGCGGCCGGCGCCACGCTCAGCATGTTCATGCTCGGCTCTTAGCGGATCTCCACCCGTCCCTAGCCCAGCCCGCTGCATCGAGAAGACCGCTGCTTCGCTTTACGCCGAAGGCACCAGTTCTCTCTAGAAGGCTCCAGATGTCTATCTAGTGCTGAGAGCAGTCTAGCTGCGATTTGGAATCCCGCCGTCAAGCTTGCATGCGCATCGGGATGGTGTGCAAGGCGTGCAAAGCCGGCTGCAACACAAAGCACTGCCCGTGCGTGAAAGCCAGCCAGTCCTGCGGGGCGGAGTGCGGATGCGAAGGTTGCGAGAACCGCGGCCGCGGCCGCGGTGCGAATCCAAAGAGCGCAAGCGCGACTGAAGGCGCAGCGGCTGCAGCTGCGGCGGCGGCGGCGGCGGCAGCAGCAGCAGCAAGCTCGAGCTCATCGGGTTCGCGCTCTCGGACCGGCCGCGGCGCCGGGAGCTGCAGCTGCGCCGGTCGGTGCCAGGACGGCTCGTGCTCCTGCAGGGTCTCGGGCAAGTTCTGCACGACGCGCTGCAAGTGCAAGCTGGGCGTCTGCTCGAACGAGGTCCGAACCCCGTATGCATGGCTCATGATCAGCTGCTAGATCTGCGGCGCGGCCGGCTCGCGATCGGCTGAGCTCGGGCACCGGCGCGCAGAACCGGTGCAACAAGCCGGGGTGCCAGTGCGGCGTCAAGAGATCGAATTACGTCGAGAAAGCCAAAGCGTTCTACCGCGGCGTGAGCCCGCACACCTCGGAAGCCTTCTTCTGCGAGATGTGCAACACGTGCGTACGCGCGAGGCGTTTAATTTTGGATTTGCACGAAACTGATCATGAACGGTCCCGCAGGTTCTGGGGGTGGGACGATAAGATCCGGTTCACGCTCCAGGGCTTGAGCTCGAGCAAGAAGTCCATGAGCAAGCCCCACACCGCCCTCGAAGTCGATCACAGGGTGGCCGTATCAGAGGGGGTACGCACCTGTACCCCGGGCTCCGGGGGGGCGACGGGCTCTCAACCTAGTGAAGTCACGCGCCGATCGCGGCCGCAGTTCGAGAAACAGGTGCAGGGCATCTGGTGCATCAAGAACCTGCGCCCGGCCTGCTACTTCTGCAACCAAGCGAAGAAGAACAAGTACAAGAAGAAATACGGTGCGCAGCCTTACACCTTCCGATCGATTTCGCTGACTCGGGGGTACGTGAACCGCGCAGGCTGGTGGCTCAACCACCCGAAGCTGAACGCGGCCTTCGTTCGCATGCAGGCGGCCCTCAAGAGAACGCGGACGGCCGCGGAGCGGACGGACATCGAGGGCCTCCAGGTACACATACCTATTAATAGATCTTCTAACATATCTCTCTTGACTGTGTGAGTATCCGCCTTCTCCGCAGATCCTCGAGGCGGGCCGCGGGCTCGGGGGCGGCGCGACCTACGGGATCGCCGTGGCCGCCGCCTCCGGGCAGGAGGAGGCGCAGCTGGAGGCCGAGATCGCCGCGTGCGACCGGGGCGAGGAGGAGGAGGACGATGAGGACTGGGACGAGGAGGAGGAAGATCTGGCCGCGAGGCTTCAGGCGAGGCTGGACTTGAAGATCAATTCCTTTTTCTCGTTCTCTGATCACGGGGGGAGCGCGCGCAGGGCACGAGGCTCTAAGAGCGACTCCGACCGCGGCGCTCGCCCTTCACCCCGCACCCCTCTTTCCCCCCCCCTTCCCCCCCCCCCCTTCTCCCGCCCTCCCCTCCCACACCTTTCTCTCCCCCTCCCGGCCCCCTGTCCCCCCTTGTTCCTGCTGCCCCTGGCCCCCCTTCCCACACCCCCCCTCTCCCCCCGCCCCCCCCTCCCCCCCCTTCCTTCCTCCCGCTTCGGCCTTCTGCTTCTCGCACCTTCTCTCCCGCTGGCCCCGCGGCGCCTTCGCCGCCACCAGGACGTGCGCTGGCCTCCCGCCCGCCTCCCGCCCGCCCCTGCTCGGCCCTGACTCCCGGCCCGCGCCAGGCTGCTCCTCGATGGCGTCGACCTCCGCCCCGCTACGCTCCGCGCGCTCTGCAGCGCCCTCGGTCCGCTCGTGCCGGCGCGGCGCCCGCACCGCCCCGTCCCCGCTGAGACTCGCGCAGAGCGGGGGGCGCCGCGGCTGCAGGAGCTGCGTCTGGAGGGGGCGGCCCTGGCGGGCGACGGGAGGGCGGACGCAGCCGACTCGTCGGAGCTGGACCTGTGCAAGGCGGCGGGCGCGCCCCCGCGCTCTGCCCCGCGCCCGCCCCTCGGCTCACGCGCGGCCACAGAAGCGCTGGCGGGGCTGCGCGCGCTGCCGCCCCAGGCGCGGGTCGTGCTGAGCCTGCGCCCAGCCCCCGCCGAGCGGCCCGACTCCCACTACCCGGACCCGCCTGGGGGCGGCAAGCGGCGCCGGCTCGCCCCGGGGCCCCGCGACGCGGCCGGGCTGCCCCTGCGCGCCCTGCTCCGCCTCTACGCCGCCCTGGCCGCCTCCCCGCGCCCCCTCCGCGACGTCCGCCTCGCCCTCCCGGGCCCGGGCCCGGGCGCCCTCCTCCACCGGTCCGGCGACTTCGCGGCCTACCAGCGCGCCCACGAGCTCTACCTGCGCGCCCAGGTCCGCCCCCGCCCCCTGCCCCCCCGCCCCCCCTCCCCCCCCCTCCCCGCACTGCCTCGGTCGACGTCCCCCCCGCAGCGCCTCGCGGCGGAGGGCGAGGAGGGGGCGGTGGGGGCTGCGGCCGCCGAGCTGCGGCGCCTGGTGGAAGCCCAGGGGGCGCCCTCTGAGGACCGCCACAAGCGCGGGAAGCTGCAGCCCTCTAGCTATGAAGACCGCCGCGTTCCTGTATTCATAGGTGGCGTGCGCGTGCCCTCCGTGTTCAGTGGCCGTGTGCATTAGCCTGTACATCAGCCATAATTATGCAAGCTCGCGATCGGAGACGATGCGAAGCTTAAGGCTGTGGCTGCGGGTGGGTCGACGACGACTCGATGCGCGCTGCCTGGGCGACGGCACGGGCTGGAACGTCGCCTATGTGTAGTCCTGCGGTCCGGGGACGACTAGATATAGCTAGCCCTCGAGCTCGTAGTCCCGCAGGCAGGGAAGGATTTTCCTCTCCAGCAGCTCCCGCAGCTGGACCCCGAGCCTCAAGACTTAAGATATTAAGGGCAAAGGCCTAGGGCGCACCTGGGCACCCCGCGGCTCCGGGACGGGCGTGAAGGGCACCTGGAGCAGGCGCTCCGGCTCGAGTTCCGCGGCGGCCCACTCGCGCAGCGCCCCATCGGCCTCGGACGCTGCGCCCCCGCCCCGCTCAGATCTCGAACGAACCCGCGCGGCAGTACCGAATTCAAAGCTATGCACGCACCGCCCATCTTCGCTTTAATCTCCTTCTTCGTCGCAGCCCGTCGCTCGTACTTGGCCTCCTCCTCCTTCTGCTGTTGCAGCAGCTCGTTGTAGTTCGGCATCTCCGGCTCCAGCTTCTGCGCGGACGTAGTTATAGTTATAAGGCTGAGCTCGAGAGCAAAACGAAATGTTCCGCAGGTTTTCATCGCACCGCCTTGCTATTGCGGCCCCAGAACAACCCGGCCCCGTCGAGCACCGCGTCCAGCCACACCTGCCGCCGCGGGCGATCATTTATGGGGATCGATAAGCGGAGTAGCTATAGGGCGGACTGGCGCAGCGTGCTTCCACTCCAGAATTTAAAGCGGACCGAGCCGCGGCGCCGCGGGGTGGACATACATATGTATGTGCGGGGGGTCAAGAACTAATGAAGGAGACATCGCTGACGTTGCTACGGTCCGCAATTGCAAGGGACCGGGTGCACGCCCCAAGTTAAGCAGGCGCTTCACCCGCGAACTCGGATACGGACCTTGAAGAAGTCCGGGCTCTTCTGGCGCATCTCAGCGAAGGTCGTCGCCACCGGCTCGCTCACCTGCGCTCGCGATCCGAAATGAGAGCGGAACGTACCGCGGAGACTCTGTACTCTAGATCTTTTTTCGGGGGGGGGGGGGAGCGCGCGCGCGGGGTGGGGGTGGGGTGGGGGGAGGAGGGAAGGGGATGGGGGGCAGGGGGCGCACGCTGTAGTAGCCCATAATCTGGCAGCGCGACGTGCCTTCGTGGGCAAAGGGGACCACCAGGAGTACACCCCCGAACTAAAACGAGCCGAAAGTGAACGGGAGTGTACATGTTGGCTAAACGATGAAAGACTAAAGAGCAAACCTCGTACGACTGCCTCATGAGATGTGCAGTGAAGACCCGCGCTTCGACCGCTGCGCATGTCCCCGCGAGTCAGAATGATTCAGTTCAAGCGAGGGCATCCGTCCTCTTAGAGATCTAGATTTAGATCTAGAAAAAAATTCCCGGGAGTACTAGTGGGCGGCATGCAGGGGGCGCACATTCAGCAAAGTAGGCGAAGCCAGGCTGGCCTGGCTCTGAGGGCAGCTCCTGAGTCCCATGGCCAGTCAGCCGATCACCAAGTCTGGAGAGGCGTGCAAGCGTTCGCGCACCGGGTTCCAGGACCGCCGCAGGACGCAGTAGCGCTCCCCAATGTTCACGGGCCCCAGACGCCTGCTCGCAATGGTTGTCTTTCTCGGGTGAACCCACGAGGTCTGCATCCCGCCTGCGGGCAAGCGAGTGAGGTTGCAGCGATGCGAGAGGCGCAGGGCACTGCTCGACGTGCCCCCCAGGACGTTCATGATAGTGGCCCGCCAGAAGCCTTCAGGCCCAGCATTCACCCCGGCCTCCTGAAAGATCGCGCGCGTCGGGAATCGGGGCAGTGAGGTGAAAACCAGAGCGAACCTCTTCCGCGTCGGCCTCTTCCGGATCTTCCGCGGTGGCTTGGCCCTTGCTCTTCGTCTTGCGCTTCTTCCCCTTTGCCGCTGGCACCGCCTGCGGGCTCGCCGCCGCCGCCGGAGACGCCGCTTTGCGTTTCCGGCCCCTGCCCACGGTTGCCGGTGAAGCCTGCGGGCTCGCCACAAGCTGCAGAGACGCCACTGTAGATGAGGGGCTGCTGCTGCTGCTGCTGCTGCTGCCGCCGCCGCCGCCGCCGTCTCCACTCGCGAGCACCGAGCGGCGGCTCCTTGTGCTCCGCCGCGGCGTATTGCAGCTGTCCTCGGCGCCCGCCGGCTGTGCCACCGGCACCGGCCGCGGATCGCTGCTCTCGTCGCCGCGGGGCTGCGAGTCCACCGGCGGGGGCTGGGCTCCGGAGCCCCGCCGGCCATCGCTGTTCGGCGTGATGAGCGCTCGCGCCGGCTTCGTGGACTGCGTCTGAGAATCCAGCAGCCGATCAGCGGCCGCCGAACAGTACGGGACAGAACGGCAATTAAGAAGCGCACCGCCGGAACTGAAGCCGGAGCCGCCGAGTGGAGCTCGGCCTCTTCCTCCTCGTCTTCATCGTCCAGTACAATGGGTTCATGATCAATGAAGCCTGCAGCTGGCGCCGTCTCCCGCTTGACCTGCGTCGTCGCGCGCCGCTCAGCAGATGCTGGCGCCGTTCAGCGGCGGTCATTATCAGGGAGAGCACCGCAGGAGCCAGGGCCGTTGGCGCTCCCGCCGGGACGGGCGCCACGGCGGCGGACGCAGGCTGGCGATCCGATTGGGCTCAGCGTGGGAGATTTCTGCCCTATCGGGCGGCTCACTTTCTGTGTACCCCCCCACCCCTCTGAGACCCCCCCGTACCCCATTCGCCGCGATGGTTTGCGTACCCCCACCCGCCAATGGGGCCCGCGACGACCGAGAGGGAGGCCGGGGGGTACCCGCGGGGCGCCGAGCGTGGCCTGCGACGTCACGCGCGCCCGCCGAATCCGCGACGGGACGGGGTAAGCGCGCGGGAGGCCGGGGTACGCAGCGTGGCCGGCCCCGGGTTGCCGATCGCCGTACCCCCTGCCGCCGCGGAGGTGCGAGGAGGATTGGGCTAAAAAGGTGGAAAGTACCTATTTCCACTTTGCGGATCCACCGAGGTTTCCACTGAATGGATACGTGCGCCGCTTCAAGTGCTTAAATAGGGCTGCGCGGCCCACTGGCGCCACTCTGCCGACCGCCAAAAATGCAGCGCGGGGACCGGCAACGTGCGCGTCTGGCGATTGAGTTCGAGGATGGCGACGAGCGGCCGCCGAAACGGCACGATCCGAGCCACCTGCCGGGCGTGCCGGCGCGCCTGCTGCACGTGCCGCGCGAGCCCCAGCCGCGAACCGAAACGCTCGCGGAGGTTCGGACGGAGATCGAGGGCATTCGCGAGCTCGGAGGCATCATTCTCGGCGACTCGGAGCCCCGCGAGACGCGATTGGAGGGCATCTCGCGCCCCGTGCTGACCGTGCGCGCGGGCCCGGAGGCGACCGCGGAGGTTCGGCGCATCTACCGGCGTCACTTCTGGGGCCCGGCGGTGCGCATGCTGGACGCCGACGACATTGCGGACGTGCTGGCATTCCGCGCGCCCGACTGGGCCCGGCGCCCACCACGCGGGGGCATACCGTATTCCAGGGCGCCCGTTCACCTGGCCCTCCGGCTGCGTGACGGCACGTGCCACTTCTGGAACTGCTGGGACGCCTACGCCGGCTCTGCAGGCGCTTTGTACCGGTCGCGATGGACGTTCATGATGCGACGTGCGGTCGGCGCGGAGACCGACGCGCACTACGAGGCCTGCAAGACGGCGGCGGGCGGTCGGCGGCTGACGTGCGCGTCATGCGGCGCCATTGAGAACGACGAGCCGCATCAGGTCGACCACGCGGGGCCCGATTCATTCGCCGCGATCCTGCTGGACTTCTGCCGCCAGCGGGGGCTCGAACGGTCCGACGGGCGCATTGAGTCGAAGATCATGGCGCGGAAGGCCTCGGAGGGCGAGGCTGGCAACTACCACCCGCTGCTGCCCGTGGTGCTCGAAACGGTCCCGCCCACCCTTTCGGCGGACTTCGCGGACTACCACCGGGCACGCAAAAAGGGGCTGCGGATCCTTTGCCGGCCCTGCAACGCCCGCGAGGGGAGCCTGGTGCCGCGAAAGGCCGGGCGCTACACCATTGGCGGGCGGCTGGTGTGCGAGCGGAACGGCCCGTTCGACCGTGACAGGCCAGCGTCACCCGTCCGCGTCATCCTGAACCGCCGTAGGCCGCCGTGACCCGCCTCGTCGTTCGTGTGCACACGTGATGCAAGTGAATGCAAGACGAACCCCTGCCTACCCCCTGCCGCCGCCGACGTTCGAGCGGGATTAGGCCCAGCAGGAAGCCACCCCCCCGGGCCAGGGTTTGCGATTCAGGGGGTGAATTGAGCAAATTCGGATTCATCACACGTCACTTACCTACCTGACGTCGAGGTGCGCATTGATGAATCTCAATCCCTGCACGCCCACCCCCCGTGCCGCAACCTCTGACGGGGACGCGCGCCGGTTGGGGGGTGCACGTGGCGGCAACACGATTGGCTGACGGGTGACGCCGAATGCTGACGGCGGACGTCCCGAATGCCGACGGGCCGGGCTGAAGGGGAGACGGGGTTGCATGCGAGTCCCGTGCGCGAAATACGAGTGGTAAGGCCGACCAGAGAGTGGCTGACGGGTGACGGGGAGAATTCGGGTGACAGTGACGGGTGACGCACGTGCAGGGGGGTACACCCCCCGTTCAAATTTTTGGTTATATTGAACCAAAAAATTTGAACGGGGGGTGTACCCCCCTGCCCCTCCTGCAGGGAGCGAGAGGGGGAAGAGGGGTAAGCGCACCACAAACGTCGCGTCACGCATGGCCGTGTGGGCCACAAACAGGCTCAGAGGGATGGCGGTCTTGGCAGAGGTGAAGCGGAGGCAGCTCGACGGGGCCAGGAAGGCGCCAACAGAGGAGGTGACACGGGAGCGCACTGTGACGGCGCCGATCTCGTCGGAGAGAAGGAAGCTGTCCATAATCTCCGCGGGCTTGATGCACACGCAGCTATCGCTGCCACCGGTGCACTTGAGAGGGGAAGAGTGCACACCCGCCGCGTGGAAGGAGCCGTAGCCCATGTGGCCGACGATGTTGAGGGAGCTGGTGGCTGACGGGTGACGGGGAGAATTCGGGTGACAGTGACGGGTGA
Source organism: Cyanophora paradoxa (assembly GCA_004431415.1). Classification (NCBI taxonomy): domain Eukaryota; class Glaucocystophyceae; order Cyanophorales; family Cyanophoraceae; genus Cyanophora; species Cyanophora paradoxa. The sequence goes on from QPMI01000689.1 coordinate 49,306, forward strand.
CGCACGTGCAGGGGGGTACACCCCCCGTTCAAATTTTTGGTTATATTGAACCAAAAAATTTGAACGGGGGGTGTACCCCCCTGCCCCTCCTGCAGGGAGCGAGAGGGGGAAGAGGGGTAAGCGCACCACAAACGTCGCGTCACGCATGGCCGTGTGGGCCACAAACAGGCTCAGAGGGATGGCGGTCTTGGCAGAGGTGAAGCGGAGGCAGCTCGACGGGGCCAGGAAGGCGCCAACAGAGGAGGTGACACGGGAGCGCACTGTGACGGCGCCGATCTCGTCGGAGAGAAGGAAGCTGTCCATAATCTCCGCGGGCTTGATGCACACGCAGCTATCGCTGCCACCGGTGCACTTGAGAGGGGAAGAGTGCACACCCGCCGCGTGGAAGGAGCCGTAGCCCATGTGGCCGACGATGTTGAGGGAGCTGGTGATGCTGAGGGGCTGAACGGGCTCAGAGGGGCTGATAGAGAAGGCACCGGGGAACATGGAGCGACCGCCGATGTAGTTCGGATCCATAGCAGCAACCCAGCTGCCGGTCGTGCTCACAACAGTCTTGACGTGCTGGATGTGCCCCCAATCGATGGAGACGCCCTCCAGAGAAGTCATGGTAGCCGGCGCGCTGTTGAGGGGGAGCTCCGCCGGCAGGGGTACGGGAGCAGGAGGCAGGGGGGGGCCGGGGAGGGTACAGGCGACTCCACGGGGGGGGAGGCCGGGGAGGGTACAGGAGAAGAAGCCGGCGAGGGTACGGGGAGCTCCACCGGAGAAGGGGCAGGGGGGGCCACCGGCGCCGGAAGGGGGGACGGGGCGGCCTCAGGGAAAATGCCCAGCTCGTCCATGAGAGCCAAGCCAGCATCCACATTATCCTGCGCGGAGAGTCAGGCCAAAACAGCAGGGAATCAGCCTTCGAAAACTCACATCATTCGAGTTATCAGCAGCAACCGGCGCCGGATTCATGATGCTCTCAACCTCAGCGCGAATCTAGCAAAAGCGGGCTCAGATAGAGCGGGACAGGGCAGAATCGAAAAAATCAAAAAGCGCACCGATTCATCCTCGACAGGAGCACTCTCAAAGTGATCAGGTCCGAACAGGCCAGGAAACTCATTGAGCTGCAGAGTGAATCAGAATGAGCGCAGAGGGACGACAGCAAAGAAGGCACCTGAATTTGCGGAGATGAAGGGCCCGCAGTGGGCTCCTCAAGGGGGGGAGAGGGCTGCAGCTGAATGGGCTCTTGCTGGAGAGGGGGGGGTTGAACAAGATAAGGCTGATTGAAATAGACAGCAGGCTGAGAAGGCTGGAACTGCTGCTGAGCATTCAGCGGGGCGCCGTGGAAAGTGAGCTGCTGGGGCGGGCGGGGGCGCTGGCTGGTCGGCACGTAAGGGACTCCAGCAGGAACTGGCGTCATGTTCAGCTGCTGCATCCGGATCGCAGCGTTCTGAGCAGAGGCAAGTGTTAGATGAGCAGAGCCGCGAGATTGAATCAAAAAGAGGGCGGACCACGCTGGTTTGCATAAGAACCTGGATGCTGCGCTGAGCACTATTGTTGATCGACTCGATGCTGCGTGCCATGCCAAGGGTCATGGACACAAGGCTAGGCTGAGTCTGCCCAACAGGGCCTGGCTGGGGCTGCCCCTGATAGTAGCCGCTGAAGTCCATTGGCGCTAAGGTAGCTGGACTTGTGAGTTTTCAAAATACCAGGGCTTCCGCCGGTCTGAGAGTGTGTGACAGGACTATGGCAGCTTGCCCTTTTATAGGTTGGGCTATGTGGAAAGAGGTACTTCCCATTAAGTGGAAAGTACCTCTTTCCGCATAGAATTAGTACGTCTACCCCCCTAGCCAATAATTGGCAATCATATGAAAGGACACCTACCCCCCTAATTGGTAAGTCGGGGGACTTGAACGTTCAATCAAATTGGTAAGTTCGATCGCGAGACTTGAACATGGTAAGTTCAGCGGCAATCATTAGGAAAAAACAAATGATGGAATCCGCATAGAATCAGGGGTACACCCCCAAATTCTATGCGGAAAGTACCTCTTTCCCCATAGCGGAAAGTACCTCTTTCCGCATAGCTGGAAGTATAAAGCACCTTTTTGCAGCCAGTATGCTCACTCTTTGCCACTCTCTCAGTAGTAACTTAGCCAGATACCTCTCGCATTCTGCCTTAGTTCACCATGGCGGTCACCATCAACGTCAGCGACGCCCTTCGCCGCGAGGCCGACCGGGTGGCCAGCTCCTTTGTTCTGGTGAAGGACTCTGATGATGAGTACAGCAGCGGCGAAGAGGTTTGCGCTGGCTTTCCATACCTCCGGCGAGCCGCTCTGACTTTGCGGCTTTCTCAGGCCAAGATGACAGGGGAAGGGATTCGGTACTGGGCGACGGAGACAGTGCGCCGGACCATGCGCGATCTGAAGGAGAAGAAGACGCGCGAGGAAGCACACCGCGAGGCCTTCGACCACATCGCCGGCTCCATCATTCTCATCGAAGACTCCGACGAGGAGGAAAGCGATTACAATAGGAAGGTGCGGTTTCTGCCTGTTTTTTCGCGGCGCCGCTCACTTTTCACGCAGGCCAAGCTCACTCACTCCGGCATCAACTACTGGGTGAACCGTCAAGTCGAAAAGAGGATGCACGAGTTCAGGCAGAAGCGCAGCCAGATTGCCGCCGCCCGCGCCCTCCAGATCATGAGCGCCCCCGCCCCGGCCCCCGCTGTTGCTCCCGTGGCGCCCGAGCCCTTCGCCGCCTCCGACGACATGGAGGAGTCGGAAAACTCCGAGGCCGAGTCGGAGGATATGTAGAATTGTAAATGGACTATAGCTGGCCTTGTACAGTCAACGTTGTTTGATATATCAGAGCCCGTTACGCACAAGTCATTTTGGGCCCGGGCTCGGTTCTTGGCGGCTCTAGTTTTGGGAGCGATCGTGGGTTCGGTTCTCGGCGGCTGTAGTTTGGTAAGGGTGGACTCGAATCGGTGGATCCACTTAGCGGATCCACTTTGTGGATCCACTTGGTGGATTTGGGCGTTTCCAATTTCAACCGCGGCTCGTGCATAAGTAGGGCAGGCCCCGCTGTCTCCGCCACTTTGCCGGCCGTTCAGAATCGAACAATGCACGCCCCCGACGCCCACGATGCCCAGGAGCACCAGCCGGAGCCGCAGCAGCCCCCCGATGCGCGCAGGGCCCTTGCCCGGGCCGTGCGGAACAGGAAGCTCGTACCCCTCTGCGTCGACAACTACCTCAAGTTCAGCGCCGTCCTGGAGTACTGCCACGATCTGCTCGAGGGCCTCTTCAACGACCGCCAATCGCCGACGGCCTGCCCCTTCACGTGCGAGCTCCTCACCGGCGAGTACACGGCGGCGCGCATCCGCACCGCCATGAGCAAGTGCGTCCTGCGAATGGCCTCCGTCCACCGCCTCGCATACGGGCTCGGCGAGTGCATCATTGAGACCCTGGAGCTCTGGCCGGGACACGTGGCGGTTTGTTATGCCGGCCCTTTGACATCCTCTGTCGCTTACCCCGGCCGCCCAGATCCCCCCTGTCGTCAAGCACCAGATCACCTCGATTGCCATGGAGATCGATTTCGATTACCGGGGGCGCGGCATCGACGTTTCTCCCGCCAAGCGCATGCCCGCCTGCCCCCCGATCTTCATGACCAGCTGCGGCCGGCTCAACCTGGCGTGGTGCCCGACTGACTGCATCCGCTGCCCGTACTCCAAGGCCATGAACTCGCTCAAGGAGTGCGATCCGGTAGAGGAGATACTGGAGCTGGCCCTCGCCGTCGACTCCCACGATCACGACGGCGTTCTTGCCGATCACGAGCGGCGCTGCCCCGGTACCCGCTACGTCCTCCACCGCATCTACGACGAGCTCTGCGTTCTTAGGGAGCGCTGGGAGGGCTGCTACTGGCTCGACGCAGCCTGGTACTGGCTTGCCTCGGCCCTCGGGAGCCACCTTCTCAAGATCGGCAAGTTCCTCGCACCCTACCGCTGGGTCCACTTCAACACGATCGTCTACTGCGTCAAGGCAGAGCAGATGGCCGTGCGCGGGCTCGGGTCTTGCCCGTGCCCCTTTCTCACCTTTTCGCGAACAGGAGCCGTATGCCGGGCTCTGCGAGGATCTCGAATCGCTCCTGTACGCCCTGAAGAACACCGAGGGCGCGAACAGGCCCCCCTCCCCGCTCTACTCCCCCATGTTCGACCGCACGCGCCTTGCCCATCCGGAGGCCGGCATCAGCGTGGCAGGGACCCGCAAGCGCCGTTTCGTGGATATGTAGGGCGCATTCTAGCTACCTGTGTTTCCCCCGACCCCTGTGATTTGGGTGTCCTCTTCGAAATTCGAATTGATCCTGAGCGATTCCTCCCGTGCATGCGTGGCCCTCCCGATGGCGATGGCCCTGAGCGGCGACCCGGCGGCCGTGAATAGGTGGGGGTTCACGCTGCGAATCGAGCTGGACCGGGCTCGCATGCCAATTGGGTGGTTGATTGTGAAACTGCGGGGGAGGCTCCGGGGAGAGGAGCGGGGCGTCGGGGGGGGTGGCTCGTGCAGGTGCTCCACCACCCCCCCGGGGAACACATCGGCGACTATCACGTGCGATGCCGTCACGTGCGGCCCCGTGAAACGCTCTAGACCGGCCCTTTCCATCCAGACCGCCCCGCATGTCGGGCACTGGGCGGCTGCCATCACTTCGATTTCGACGGTACAATTAATTGGCGCCGGCGTCATCAACCGCCTGCGACATCCTGCCGGGCCGCGATCGAGACTACAACGGCATTGGCGGTCCCGCGGAGAACGAAGCTCTCCCCGAGGAACGCCTCCATGAGCCCGGAGCCCACCGCCTGCGTTGCGGAGGTCCAGCGCCGCGAGATCTCTGCCATGCGAGCGTACGATTCGACCATCGCGTCCAGGTGCGCCGGCTCCATGGACTCCCAGAGGCTCCGGAACTGGGGTAGGGTCATGCTGCGGACTTGGAAGAGCTTCGCCAGCAGATCGTCCTCCAGCGCGTACACGGTGGGGTCCGGAGAGCACGACTCGGAGATTCGAGCCAGGCCGTCGGTGATCTCGTCGATGCAGGAGCGCATACGGGCAAGCGCCGACGTGACGCGAGAGGGTACGAGGACGACAGGGGTTGCGGGCGGCATGGTGTGTGGCGAGCGTGTGCGAGTGAGAGACCGAGGGCGGGCTCGTCCACTTGGATTGGCCAGAATCCACCAAGTGGATTGGAAAGGGGATTCCCGCTTTTGAGTTCCCGTACCCCTGATTCTATGCGGAATCCATCATTTGTTTTTCCCTTTTGCCGCTGCTGTACCCCTGATCTTATGCGGAAAGTACCTCTTTCCACATAGCGGAAAGCACCTCTTTCCACATAGCAGAAACTATAAATCCCCTTCCGCGCTTCAGTTGTTAAAGCCACTCCCATTCGTGCATCAGCCCATTCTCCAGCCTCCACCATGTCGGATCCCAGCGTCGAGATCAAGCCCGAGCGCATCAACATCTCGGTGAACACATATGAATATTCATATTTTAATCCCTCGGCGTTCCGCCTCAGGATTAAAATATGAATATTCATATGTGTGATTCGATGTTATATCAATAAAATCGATTAATTTATTTGAATTTTCACATGAATTTTCATATTTTTATATGCATTTTTCAAGTAATTTAATCGATATTATATCGATAAACTCGATTAATCGATATTGTATCTTAATTAGAGTTAATCGGAATTATATCAATAACTTCGATTGATCTTAATTGAATCCTAAATGAATCTAATCGGAATTATATCAATAAATTCGATTAAATCATGTTCTTTTCCGATTAAATCAATTAAATATTTAACTTTGTTACCATAAGTGGTCTAAGTTGACTCACTTTTCATTAACATTTTGAACTCTTAGTCTCCTTGAATTTCTTAAGATGACTCAACTTAGTCAACTTAGTCAACTTTGTTACCATAATCAATCAGGGTGGACTCACTTTTAGATCAACTTTGAAATTTCAAGCAAAATCAACTTTGATTTCAAAAGTGGATCTTCTAAGTGGACTCAAAATGTTCACTTTGTGATACATGTTAGCTCAAATCCTTACTGTTTATGGTCAGGGTTGACTAAGTGGGGGGAGTTGACACATTTTTTGAAATCCTTTTTAGAAAACTTTAGGTCCCAAATATTTCCTGTGAAATTTGAGTCAACTCAACCCACTTAGTCAACCCTTGCATTGAATTCGTAACAAAATCCATATACTATTACTACTTTTACGATTAATATGAGTCAACCTTGAGTCCACTTTAATATAAATATTATATAATAGGGGGAATCTAGGGGAGATGCTTACTAAATGCAATGTTAGATTGATGTTTTCATATATGTGATCACGTTAATCGAAGCTATATAATACAGTGGATTATTAGATATCATAAGTGGATCGAATTGATAAGTATATGGTTAAAAATCGCGATTTGTGAGTTATAATTGAATTTAATCGAATTATTTTGAATTTCAAAACTCGCTTTAATCGTAATAGCGATGTATACACATCGAGATTCGTATATGTGATTGCAAGTTATTGTTATGTATGATATATGTGATTATATTCGATCGTCAGTGCATCGATTTGATAACTTCCTGGTGATCTATATTAAAAACCCACGTTTTTCAAGCGCATCGATTTGATAACGTGGTGCTGAGATATCGCAGCAAACGTGAATATTGATTTTCCAGACGGGTACAGCATTAATCTAGAAAAAAACGCGTTTTTTTTTTACTTTTCAAGTTTCACGGCGAACGAAGTAAAGGTTCTCGAGCGGATTTGAACCGCGTAGTTCCGAGTCAGAAATCAAGCGCTCTATTCTCTGAGCCAAAAACGCTTTTCAGCCAAGTCGATTCTTAGGCTAGTGTTTCACCAAGTCTACTATGGCAAGTGACTTTCGCATCTTCAAACTGCTATATCTCATCACCAGATCATCAAAACGCAACGTTCTGCATAGCGCTGTGAAGCGCTTGATAAGATCTACAAGACTATGTGTATATCATATGCATATATGTATATCTGTCATACATATATTTGGAAAAAACGAGTTTTTGCCTAGCAAACTAGCTAGTTTTGGTCCTTTCTCTTAGTGTTCTCTGAGGTTTAGGGGCTGTATATGACTCCTTAGTAGTCTGAAAGTCATTATACCATCTTTGGCTATTCACTTCTGAAAGCTTCTGTGTTCCTGCTATAGTGAGCTTTTTGAGTTCCCTGTTAACTTTCCCAGCCTTCTCCTTTCTAGCCTCTATCAAAGGCTTATCTGGGACTTCATTAGCAGCTTCTATGCCCTCTCTCCTTATAGCAGCATCAACCCTAGCTTCCTCTTTAGCTTGCTCTAAGGCATCTACTGTAGGGGTTTCCAGATACTCAACTGCATTCACAGGCAACAGCTCATGGAAAGCAAACCTGTTATCTATGATCTCTCCAGTGGGACTCTTTAGCTTAAACTTGAAGCCTTCTCTACTATCAACAGTGTAAACCATCCTAGACCAATTGTTACCCTGTTTTGCAAAGGGGTTCTTCTCTACTTTCACTCTAACAAACATGCCAGGCTGCATGGTATCAAGATAAGCTATTGATTTCTTGAATCTTTCATCTTCTAATCCCACTATATACCTATAATGCTCCTCTGTAGTTTCGCCTGGCTTCATCTTAGTAGCTGAGTGAACTGTATTATTGTAATTATACTCAATATCACCTAACACATCAAAGAATCTAGCTGTATTATTAGCTATGCAGTAGTTTGTGATCAATCTCTTAATCTGCTTGTTAAAGGCTTCAATTCGACCTTGGCTTCTGTGGTCTGCAGTTCCACTCACTTGGTGTTCTATGTATTTACTAGATAGATACTCCTGGAATATTCGATTTTGGAACTCACTTCCAGCATCTGATTGAACCTTTACTATGGGTCTTGCTACTCTCATCTCAAGCTGTTTAAATGCAGCTAATGTAGTGAGAGCTGATTTATCCCTAATAGGTATGATATACCCAGTTCTCAGTGTGGATTCCATTGCAGTCATAAAGGTATCATAGCCATTGTTTTGTTTCTTATAAGCTGGGAAAAAGAGCAAATCAATCACATAGGTATCAAGGGGTTGCCTTATTGGGACCATGGGATCTCTCTTTCTAGATATAGCAGGTGCATTGATCTGAACTACCTCTTGCTTTTTATAGAACTCTTGCAACTGCTTATAGGATTCATCTGGTAACTCAGCCCTCATAGCTTGAAGCCCTTTGTAACCAGTTCTCACATCATAGAATCTCTTGGCAATCTTACTGGTTTCTTTCACTGCAATAGCAACTGGGATCTCTACTGGGACAAGCTCTTTCATCTCAGACTTTTTGACAATTCGAGATTCCCCTTTTTCCTCCTTTGGAACTGTGATAGGCAGTAGGTTACCTTGTAGTTGCTCAGTGGTTCTCCTAACTATTCTTCCAGTTGCTGGCATCTCTTAATTAAAAGGAACAGAATTAATACCATCTGGTAAGATGTATCTCTTTGCATCAAAGCAGTTTAGGGCAACCCTTCTACTCACAGTATCTATTATTGTGTGATCTGCCCTTCTCTTCTGCTTTGCAGTCACAGTCTTGCTGATACCTGCAAATAAACACTCCTTAAAATCATTGAATTGGAGTTCCTCAGTGGAAGTCCCAGAGAGCTTACTCCTCTCAATCTCAGCAGTTCTGAAACTGTAAACTTTAGCTCTCAGACCCACATACTCCAATATAGCAGAACCTGGCATCTCATTTTTGTATTTACCTGGGGTCATTCTGTTAGATCCCCCTAGGTCCAAGGCATAAGATATATTCTCTATATCTTTTTGTAAGGTCTTAGATTCAATATATAGACAGAAGGAGTCAGTATCATGGAATAGTAACTTGGCTTTGGACCATTGGGACCTCACAGTATCATAGAAGAACTTGTAGTTATGCAGTTTGGCAGCATCCAAAACATAAGCCCCAATTGCAACTGGCTTATCTAGCTTCACATGTTTTGTGTAAAACTCAAAGGCAACTGCCCTTTCACTTATGGGACTTGTTGATTTCACTAAAGGAGAGGCTGCATATTTCATAAATAGCTTCTCAGTGTTGGCAATCTTAACCACAGATCGACCTCTACATGATTCAATGCATTTCCCATAGATTGAATTATTCATGAGCTTATAGAAATCAGCCTCGAATTTATTCACTGCTTTCCTTCTCATATCAGTGTTCAGCTCAATATAAGATTTCATTACAGGAGCCACAGTAAATGATAGGACCCTGTGGACTTTACTCAATTTCACCCCTTTGTCCAACAGATACTGTAGAAGAGGCTCAGAAATCACATAGTTGGTCACAGAACCAAAGGTTGCAGTTAGCTTAGGGGTCTTATCAAGCTCTTCTCCCGAAAGATCTAATAGGCTCTTTTGATATTGTGATAATTCTGCATATTCTACTATTTTCTTGTTAATAATTAGGGGAAAATCACTGTGATCTAGAAACAGCCTAATTGGGTAATCCAGATCAACTTCTAGGAAACTGGATCTGTTATCTTGTGGGTTGAATTCGGTCTCCCATCTAAAATCACCAACTGGGATTGGCTGACTCAAACAGTAGCCATACAAGTTGTTAGCATCAAACAGCATAATATGGGAGTTCTCACCATCAGCCTCAGCATACCTACAAGGCATTGTTGCAAAGCCACCCCTGATTCCCCTCTCAACAAATTCGTATTGCTCTACATCACTTATAAGCTCTATTTTTGCCTTGGTGGTCCTTAACATAGCATCCCAAGATAACCCAGGGGCAGATACATAATGAACTGGGTCAAGTCCATATACTGAGTGTGAAAGCCTTCTGAAGGCTTGGAATTTGTTCATTAACTCAGTCACATCAGCAGCTCCGAAATCCATGAAATTACTGGCATCAATGAACTTGTAAAGACCCCATTGCAATGATAGGTATTGATCAAAATTTTTCGAAAGGATTTCAATTCGCTTTTTATCACCCATGCCTGCTATTTTTCTGAAAATGAATGTCCCACAGTCATCCATTTGGTCAACAACAACTGCAACTTTGGTTTGCTTTGAGATTCTCCTATGGAGATTGCAGTTTCTGCATGCAGGAGCAATGTAATGACCTGTGTGATGATCATGATCCCTGCATTTGAAGTTCTCTTTGGTGAACCTCTCACTGCAAAGGTAACAGTGTTTAGTAGCCCTGTAAACAGCCTTTTGCTCATCTGTGAGTTCATTCATGGGTATATTGGTAAACAGAAAATCGATCAGTTCTCTTGCTTTGGACTCCAAGCATTCAAAGAGACCTCCCATTGGATCCTGCCCCTCAAATCGAAAATCTTGAACATCTGCCCCAGTGACTATTCTTATGTTGACTGCTGAGACTTCTCTCTTGGATTTCGATGCATCTATGGGGATGCTTCTATGTTCAATCTTGCAGTAAACCACAACAGGAAGCCAAACAGTTTTCCTTAGGTTTTTCAGTCCAAACTCTATTGTGGTCTCAGGTTTAGGTGTGATTCCCTTTGAGAGTCTCCAATCAATGCATCTGTTTGAGTCCACATGAGCAGTGAGTTTAGCCTCAGACCTGAATCGAGATAAGCATGTGTCACAGTAGTGTAACTTCTGATCATTGTATGTTTCATGGTTAACTTTCAATAGCCTTGAAAGGGACATGATTGTAATATAGTGACCATTCCCTTCATCATCAAATATCAGCATGAGATTAACCTTATGCTTTCTGCCTGGGTTACTTGATTGATGCAGGGGATAAACAACCTCTCCATCGATTCCAAATATATTAATGCTAATGCCTGCATTTTGAGCCTCGAATTTATCAATTATTTCAGCATCACAGGCAACAGGGAATGGGATATTGTCGAAATTGAGAGCCAGCGGATTATAAGCGATTGCTGAGTATTTCCATTTGCGATACTGTGAAAGCTCATTCCTCTTATGGGAGTTTATCGCTTTTCTGTGAATATATGCCAAAATTGCATTTTCGAAGCAGGAATCATCAATATTTCGAATATTCACTGTGGCTCTCTTCCTAGCAATCCACTCTGGGGTTTGTAGAAAGCATCCACCAGTTGGAGCATAACTCATAATAGCCACTCTGAGTATTTCAATTCTTTCTAAGCGATAGCTATCAACCACATTCATCTGCTCCTGACACATTTGGGCTGCTTTATTCAGCTCAGTTCGAATATTTCTCGATCTGGTTAATACAAAATAATCACTGTAAATGTATTTCGATATCCAAACCTGCGGATTGCTGACTTTAACGAACTTGCAGATAAAAGACAAGCGAACCTTGATTGCCCTGAATTGATCTAAACCCTGCCTTAATCGATTAGGAAGGGATGTAGCAATTCTGTCCAGGAATTCAATCACATCTACAACAACTTCCCTTCTGGCTCTGTAAGTGAGCCAGCGATATAATTCATTCATGGCTGTTCCATCTTCTGCCTCAGGTTCTATTTGCCTTAGGCGATCTAGTTCATCCAAGGTTTCAATTTTATCATATAGGTTATTTGCTTTTCTGGTTAATCTGGCTAAAGTGGGTCTACCCTTTGCAATTAAATCTATTTCCCGGTCATATTCAGCCTCTGTTATTTCATGGGCTGCATAAAGTGTTCCCAGCAATCCCATGAGTTCCCATTTCTTCTCTCTTATGAGTTTGTTGGTAATTCGGGGCATTATTCCTAACTTGTTCCTATTCTAAGGGGATATTTTATTTTAGGATGTTCTAAACGCATTTTTAAAATGTTTTAATGGATCCATTGGCTTCCTCTGAATGGAATCGCAAAAACCGATTAATTCTAAATCTTGATTTCGGTTTTTGTAAATTGACTATCCAAGGTTCAAACAGATACATGTAATATGCTTCTCTGTTCATTAGGTCTTCATGCCCACCATTCTTGCTTGAATACAAGACTGAAAACTTGACATCAGCAGCCTTGCATAGGTCTGCTGTGGATTTCATTTCACCTGATTTGTGTTGTCTCCATCTTTTGTGTAGTGGCTGTGAGGTTCTCCCTATGTAGATTTTGTTCATTTCCTGACTCTCAATCATATAGATCGATCCAGAATCATGATCTGTTCCAGCCATGTCTTACTTCTAACATAAAAATATATTTTTCTATCTCTTAAATCATTTTTTGGAAATGGCTTAAAGCGAATTTGAAAAAAGGATATAGAGGAAAAATTATTTTCTTTTCTACTAGTAGAAAGGATCGATGAATACCCAAGATATCATAGAAACCCTGAAAGCTTCGACCTCAATACCTGTTGAGGATGCCACAAGTATGTTTACTGATGCAACTAGAGATCTTTTGGATCGCTCTGTGAGTGAAAACAAAATCTTTGTGATCTCAAACACTGAAAAGCATGTCAAAATGTTTCGGAATTTGAATGTGGTCAATGGATATTCTCCTGAGAGAAGGCAACTTTGCTTCATTCTCTTCAAAGACAGTGGTTACCTAGTTCCCCAATCGATTTCTAAGAGTATTCTGAAATCGTTCTTACATGATGTCATCATATCTTTTGAGAGGGAAGAGGATACAACATGTGTTATTTGTTTGGAAACTGATGAACCCCCTGGGACATGGAGTTGTTTCAAGTGTAATAGTCAAGTATGTGGTGACTGCACAGCAAAGCTGCCATCAAAAGATCAATTCAAATGTCCAGTATGTAGAAGTGATCTTAGTGTTAAGTTGACTTAGTGGGTGGAGTTGAGGCACTTTTTATTTCTTTTTAGGGCAGAGTCCTCTTTCAGAATCTGTGAAAAAATGAGTCAACTCCCCCCACTTAGTCAACCTAATCGATAAATAAACCATAAATAAAAGACTGTTTGGGTCTTTTATGATAAATTTGAGTCAACTATGAGTCCACTTTTGAATAAACCTAAACTTCAACATCAGAATCATAATCTGATGCATCTGGATCAGCAGCAGGTAGGTCCTGTTTCATTCTTGGATTAGCTTCTTCCTCAATAGTGTCATCATCTACAAGTTTCATCTTTCTGAATTCCTCAAATACTTGTGGGAATAGGAAATGATAGTATTGTTTGCCATTTGTAGTTTTCACTTGAATATATGTAACACTTCTCATTTCAGTATAATATCTGCGACTATTATAATCGTTTTTATATTTGTTGCTGGTAATGAACTCCTGGAACCACTTCCAGGTTTCCACAAGGCTACCAGACTTGCATTTATTCTCGGAAATTAAGCCTCGATCCACAAGCCACTTAGTGAACATAAGAATGATTGGGGCGCATACCTGCTGGGCTAAATAGTATTTATTTGTAAGGGGTCTATCAGCAATCCAGTTCACATCCTCACAGTCAACTTTGGTTCTCAAATAGTGGGCAATGTTTCGAATATTGCAGTGATCATTAAGCCATTTTACAAGTGGAAGGAAGTATGACCTATCCTTTGCGAATTTCTTACTAACTTCAACAACCACAAATCGCCTATCTCCAGCTTCAATTTTCACTGGAATGTTATTATTGCTGGTAAATATAATCCTGGCAAAGTTGCTTTTTGTGTATGAATCTATCCCTTTGTGTTCAATTACAATCTTATCAGAAGTTATGAGATCTTTGAGCATATCATTATTTTCGAATGTGTCCTTGCCTGAGGCTTCATTGACAACAATCAAGATCTTATCCTCTCTGTTGTGGGCAAATCGACCAAACAGATCCTCTTTTGGCTTACCAGTTGCATAACTCAGGGCATCTCCAAGTATCTTCTTTTGAAAAGTATCAACCAACACATTCTTACCAGTTCCTTGTTCACCAATGAAGATTATGGATACTCCATTGAGTTCCCCAGGCTTTTGCAGCATGTGGGCAAACCATTTCAATAGATATTCGTAGGTATTTTGATCCTCACCAGACATTAAGAACAAGTGATCTAGGAAAGGCTTAATCATCTCAGCAGTTACATCCTCTGGAGCATTTTCGAATTGCTGATGGTCAACCTTCATTCCTGGATAGAGATTAAATACAGACTTGCATTTGGCACTGAGAGTAGCAGGAGGTGGGAGGAAATCCATGTAAGTTGATCTTGTGGCTGTTGGATCCACAATCCATTTCCTAAATGATTGCTCCCATTTCTCTTTCTCATTATCTGTCCCCTCATTCACAATCACCTTATGCATCAAGTGGGGGAAATGCTTTGTAGAGAGCTTCCCAATATCTTTTGGCATCCAGCAAAGTAGTTGTTCATCCCAGAGCATCACACAACCAACATTTTCAACATGATGCATTCGAGCATTGAAATACCTCTTATGCACATTGTAATGTTCAGCCAAAGGAGGGATACTTGCAGTCTTGTAATCGATTTCATCTGTGTCCTCTGGTAGGAATGCATACTTTTTGGGGAAGAGTTCCTTGAAAAGCTCATTGTTATCTTTGCTCAACCAATAAACCAAGGATTTGAAGGTTAACACTTTGCCAGGCTCAACCTTCTTCTTGCTTCTGCGAAGCTGTGTAAACTTCTCCTGGCATTCATCATAATCATACTTGTCACTCTGTTCTGAGAATTGGTGGAAGAGTTCAGCTTGCATTTTAGGGGTGAACTTGTTGTCTTCCCCAACATTGATGATGACCAGTCCTACATCAATCCAAGTTTTATACTCATTAGCTCTCTCACCATTCAGACCCATTATAACACTTTGTAGCAGCTCGAAAGTAACAGGATTTTCGGGTTCAGTGTCTTTTTCAGCTTCTACCTTCTCAGTCTTCACTTTATCACTTTTTGGCTCCTTTTTAACTGGTTTTGGCTCAGGGCTATAATTTGCGAATGCAGAAATATTCGATTCATCCACAAGTTTAGTAGTAGCTGAGAAGTAAGATACAAAGAAGTCCTCATTTCGCATTAACACTTTGTCACAGTCAACGAATTTCTTAAAGCAAACGTTTTTATCAACATCTTTTTTCGATTTATTTTGAGCATCCAGAGTCTCACCTTTGCAGCAATTGAGGCAGATAAGGTTCTGTGTGGAGCTGTACACTCCACTGTCATAATCCTCATTTTTCACCAATCCCATTGCTTTGAAAAGCTTGGGGATATCTTCATGTTTGCATGCAAGCGATTTAATGATAAAGTGGGCTGAGATCTTGAACTTGGTGACATCCTCCTTGATCAAATAAACCCTTCTATGGCGAACTGCAACAGCAATATCGTTAATCGAAGTGGTCCCAGATCGCTTCCATAGCTTATCTCTCATCTCTCTTACAACAGCTTCCGCCTCAGCATAGTTATCAGCAATGTTCTCCTTCAAATCAGCGAATTTATCCAGGTCCAGGTAAACTCTGGTGACTTGTTCAGGCTGAATGCATTCAGCCCAGGTCTTAATCTTGCTATTATCAATGGCTTCAAGGGCATCTTCGGCAGAATCAAATACATGGGTGACCTTGTTGCGATCACCAATGAGAGTACTAAGGAATGTAGCGTTTTCAACAGGGGTGGCGAATTTCTCGATTTTGTTCATTTTCGATTTTGGGGGACTTCTACCTTTAACGAAGAAAATAATTTCGGAAGGAGGAATTGTTTTTTGCCAAGTCCTTAAGTAGTTTTGGGTCGGGATACTGTCTCGATGTAAAGGTACAGTTTTTAAAAAGAGGGAAGAAAGCTGTCATTTTTTTGCCTCCGATCAAATCGATTTCTACAAAATTTGTTTCGATCGAGAATTTATTCCTCGATATATTTCCGAGGTCTTCCAACCGGTTTATGCTCTTTGGTTTTCTTGGGCTGTTCATCTTTCTTCTTGTGGTAATATTCCAGCGCTTTTGCCTTTTTCTGTTCGCGATATTCTTCATTTTCCCTGTATTTCCTCTGGTGTCTGAGGGCAATCTTTTTGAGTTCTTCTGGTGTGTGAACTGTAGCGGCTCCTTGGGATAATCGTTCCTCCTTCTTTTTATGATAGGCTTCGCGTTTTCTTTGGGCATCTTGCTCCCTTTTCAGTCTCAGCTTCTCTGCTTTTTCATCATCTGTGAGTATCTTGCGGATATTCGGCATTTCTCTTTAATAGTAGATACGAAAATAATTTTCCTCAATACAACCTATCTACTTTTTCCTTAAGTCATTTTTTGTTGCGAACACCAGTTCCTGTCTATAAACTGTGGCAACAAAAAATGATTAGGTGAAAGCAGCTTGATATTTATCAGATATAATTACAAATCAGTAATGGCTGCTCGAACTGCAAGAGGAATTCTGTTTGACAAGTTGGAGAAAAATCCTATAGTGAATGGACATAAGGGATTGGTAGATGCTATGGTCGAAAGTAGTCTTCAATCAAAAGGGATAAACATCAATCATACAGACAACACAAGAACCAAACAGTTTCGACAGAAATTAGAGAAAGACATATTGACAATGACACTTGATCCAAACTACATGCCTTCGATTGGTAAAAAGAATCATTCAGGCTCTGCCACAAGAAAGCGACTTTTAACCAAATTGATGAATCGTTCTATTGCAGCCACTAGCGATTAACCAATGAAGACACTAACTCCTGTGTATATATTTTTATAGCTGCCTCAGTTGCATACTGAGACCGCTTTTTCTCAATTATCTTATAGACCTGGGGGTCCATTGCTACTATCAGTTGGCAAATAATATTTAATCGGTCTTCCTCTGGGTCTCTGCTCCTCTTTTTGGGCTTTTCTGCGATAATAGGATGCTAGGGCTTGCTGCTTCTTATACTCTCTATATGCTGGGTCCTCTC
The DNA here is from genome assembly GCA_004431415.1 of Cyanophora paradoxa. Classification (NCBI taxonomy): domain Eukaryota; class Glaucocystophyceae; order Cyanophorales; family Cyanophoraceae; genus Cyanophora; species Cyanophora paradoxa. Next base: position 66,062 of record QPMI01000689.1, read on the forward strand.
TATATCGTTTCTGCATTGCTAGAATGTGTCTAATAGAACCCTCAGTAACAGGTTCATCACTGGTAAACTCGATTAAACTAATAGTATCCTCCATTTATATTCCCAGAGAAAACGTTTTCTGCTGACAGAGAACTTCTCCTTGGATACTCCTGCTGCTCATATGTATACTCTGTGAGGTCTGCTGGCATTGACTCCACAGAAACTGTTGATCTCCTTCTCTCTCTTGCTTCTGAGGCATTATCCTCATTATCTGACATCTCAAACTCTATTGTTGTGTCACAGCATCCACTGTGGCAATTGCTCACCACATGCAGACTGAACATCTCGAAGAACTTTCGTATTATATCCATGTCTCTAATAAAACAGAGAAAATTAAAGCCAAACTCGTCTTTTATATACTGTTGGGGCTACTCCCTTTTCTACTTCAGCTTTGGTGGCACCAGGTTCAATAGTTCCCTTTTGGGTCTTTGTTTTCATTTCATCTACTGCCTGCTCATCGATTTGGGTCTCTTTCTTAGCAATAAACTGTTTATCTGGGACACCAGTAATACCCATTTTATAAACTTCCTTTCGAAGCATCTCCTTTAGCTTAGCCCTCTCTTTCTTCTCAGTAACATACTGCTCCAAGGCACTTGATTTGGCTTCCAGATCTTTGAGTTTAGCAGTCATCTCATCCCATTGAGCCTTGGGAATTCGATGAACATTCTGAGTGGGAGCAGTCTTATATGTGACTTCACCAGCCATAGACTGGATTACCTTGTCTGATTCCTTACTTAGACCTTCACCTTTGCGAGCCAATGACAGATCTTGCAAGCCTAAACCTTTATCATCAGCAGCCCCAATAATTCGCCTGGCACCCTCAGCAACAGACTTCATCTTTGCTGTCTCAGGGGAAATGTTCAGTTGGTCAGCAGTTGAACTTTGTGGGGCTTTGTCATCGACTGATTCCTCATAGGCAGCATTTAGGGGGTCTTCTTGGGGTTGTGAGGGTTTGATTTCGTTCATACCATTGAATTTCATTGGTTCAGTGTTAATAGATCCACTGTTTCCACCACCTGAATAGCCAACAGCCCCAGCTGGGATCCCTATCTTTCGTTTGGGAGGCATTGTATCTTTATTAGAATGAGAGATAATCTTATAAACCGCGTTTATATCGCATCAATTTATTGCTATGGACTTGGCTCTTCACTTCTTTGGGGGCTTCCTCTTTCTCTGGGGGTTTCAGCTCATCTTCTTTCTTTTTGGGCTTCCTGTGGAAGCGAGGGAATGGGAAATCTTTCACAAGGTCCGCTTTATCAACAAAGTATTTAACTGAGTAGCCAGCAGAGGACCAAACGATATACTGATAGGAGTGAACATACTCTTCAAACATCTTGTAAAAGTCCTCCTTGTTTCGCATTATATTGTATTCTTCCTCTATGGCTTCAAGTTCTTTGCGATTAGCAGCACTCAAGAAAACAGCATAATCAGAATTAACTCGAATAGTCGAAGAAACCTTACGCAATTTCTGAGTTATGCAAATAATGCTTATTTGGGAATGGCGCCCGCGACTGTAAAGAGATGACACCACCTTGTCTCTGGTTAAATCAATTATCTCATTATCAATTAAATCATCTAAAACAACACACATGTGGTTGACAGGTTCACCTTTTTCGATTTTCTCCTGCCTTTCATCCAAAAGCTTTGAAATGTAACCAGCATCCCATTTCCCAAGTTGCACAGTGGCAACTTGGTCCCAGAAATGATTGAAGCTGGTCCCACTCACAACTAGGACAACATCAATAACTTTGGCATCATGTAATTGCTTTAACCAATACTTAACACATTCGCTTTTGCCCGTGGCACTTTTTCCTATAAAAATGGCTCTGAAAACACCTTTTATCATTTCAGAGACATTAAACTCTTCTAAATCTTGCATTGTTGTAGATCTTCCTAAATAAAGACAGATAAAAATAATGCAGGAAGACTGAAAATGGTCTATAAATTGATTCTACGAACCCCTGAACCGTCTATAATGAGGAAACTATGCATTAAAGCGCGAACTTGAACATTGATTGTCTTATCTGTGGGCATGTAGAGTGTTAGGAATGAAGATGAGGAATTTGTCAGGTCAACAAATCCACTTTGAGCAATATTTCGAATCGCCTTCTCTCCATCAATGCAGAAACTCATACCTGAAAGGACATATTTATCTGCGACCTTGTCCATGTTAGAGCATTTGAAGGCATCAGCAATAAGCTCAGCACCTTTGAGTAGGGAAATTGGCTCAGTGGCATAGAGACGCTGACCATTTATTTCCACAGTGAATGTTATCTCTTTGGAGTTGGCATAGGTCTTAAGAACACTGTGGGAGCCATTGGATTTGTCAACAGTCTCATAATCACGAACTGAAACAAGCAGAGCATAGACAAGACCTGAGATTTGAGAGAGGTTAATTCGATTGGGCTGGGCATTGCCCTTGGCAGGGAAAGCAATGGCATCTACAAATCCAATATCAAGGGAGGGAATAGCCATGCCAGTAGTCTTTACTTTTTCAATTACAGTAGCGAAAAGCTCATCAGAAACATTAATAGCATGCATGTAAAGGCGAGGAGAAGTAATTGAAATAGCAGGGGTTGTTGCACCAAGACTGAAAGTGGTGATGTTTTGACCAACATGGGCAAGTGTAGCATTAGCAGTATCACCAAGACCATCATCTTCTGTCTTATCAGCAGCTGTCCCACCAACAACAGGGAGAGAGCGACCACCATAGGACGTTTCAACATAACCCTTTCCAGCATCCTTAAACCAAACAGTAACAACCATTTCACCAGATAAAGCACCAAGGGGAAGATAGTGATTTAGCCAAGGCACTGGGATTTCAACGAAAAATGAGCCACCAAGGCGGTTGGTTCCATGAGCAGGGATGCCATGAACCATGCCCATTGATCGCTTCTTTTTAGCTAGTTGATCCTCCGAATAATAGACCAGGGGGAAATGAGCAAGGAAATCAGAAGGGATATGGTAGGTGTAAGATCCATAGGTAATTTCAAGTCGCTGAACTAAAGCACCAACTGGGCGAGTGTATCCATTGCGAACAAGGTCAGTATCGCCAGCAAAAGTGATAGCTGGAAGGTCGAAAGCAAGTTCGAGTTTTCCACAGAAATTGTAGCGAGGTAGCTTGAAGGAAATGCGATTTCCGACATTATTCTCAAAAGTATTGCTGGGATTCACAACAACTAGAACTGGCTTAGACTTGGATTCGAGACCAAGCATAAGGGAGTTATCCAGGAAAAAGGCTTTCGCCTCCTCTGGGGTTGTTAGGGCTTCTTTCAGCGAAAGTCTTTGAAGAGTGGAAGTGATATCCATTATATTCTCTTTTATTATACTGCAACATAAAAAATCTACCAATGATCCTTAATTTATGCGAAGCTTGTAATAACTGGATAGGAAGGGTGAAGCTGTGACATTCTCATCTTAAAGTATTCATAAACAGGGTCGCCTGCTGGCTCATCACCATAGCGAATTTCAAAGGTCAGATGAACAGGTTGACCCTCAAAATCAATTGGTTCATTAATAGCATTTACAATATCAACCGAGAAAGTGGATAATCCAACTTTCTTATTATAGTATTTGTAAAGTGGATGAGCCTCTGTTGAATTGTAAACTACATGCTCGCCATAGTCTTTATCAGGGACCACTATTTTATGGAAGTAACCAGTCAGAAGACCATCCCCACATTGAACCAGATCACCCAGCTCCTTTACTCTCACAAACAAAACACTGTCCCTGGTCTTCTCAGGCTCAAAAGAAGATATAATACCGTTTACTCGAGTTCCAGTAAAGATACCATCAGTGAGAGCATCATACACTTGTGATTGGATTGAGGAATTGCCATATCTTCCAGGATCAAGACCAAGCAGTCTCCCTGAACTCAATAGCTTTTGAATTGTTTGCAGGTTTGGATTTACAGCAAGTGAGAAAGCCAGGTAAAAAGGTTTTTCGGAATGGAATACTATTCGTTTCAGTGACTCATCCCATTTGCAGCGAAGAGATGGTTTTGGATTTTTTAAATCGAACTTTTCATTAATAACATTCACCAGTTGTTGGTGGCTTTGGATGGGGGCTTTGCGACTTATAATGATTTGTTTCCACTGTTCAAAGTCCTCAGCTGGGCGAACTGTGGGGATACCATCAATTCCAGCTCCCGCATATTGTTCAGAATAGTAAATACTAAATGAATTGTCAATTGTCACATCTCCTACTTTGGTTTCCCCACTCACCATAGGGATGCTGTTATAAAATTCGGCTGAGACCAGTCTCACAGCCCTCACATTCTCATAAGAACTTGGGAGTCTAGCCACAAAGCTTGATGTGGGACCATCACCAGAGATTGTATTAAATGAGCTAACCTCGATGTAATCCACAGGCATTCTTCTTTTATCTATATTTATATATTAAAATGAATCGACTTGTTAATATTGATAGCAGGGATAGAAGCCAAGGGGAATCTGAAAACTCTTACAGGGTCACCCTCACAACTCCAGTAGAGAGACCAAGAGAATGCAGGGTTCTCTATGCAGAGATTCCAAACAGTATCTATAACAGTGTGGGAACTGATCATCTAACAGTTCAGTTTAATTACCAAGATGGTTCATATAACCAAGTGATCACACAACAAGTGTATCCCCTTCCCAGTGGCTACATCAATCAGGGTCATTTTGGGGTAACACACCCTTATAATTATGGGCTGAACTATTCAAGCTTCCAAACAATTGCAGGCAAAACAGTAGCTTTTGAGTTCAAGATATTCTACAACCCAACAACCTATAAAGTGGAGTTTTACAGTAACCATGAGTTCCGTTTTATTGCAAGCAACAAGCGAATAGGGAAGCTTTTGGGTGTGAGTTCTACTGAATACACCACTGGGTATTATAGCACTCCTCCTGTTGGTGGATCACCCTATCGACCTGAGAATCTTTTAAAGTATGATGGCAAACCTATTACACCTGATCACCCAGCATGGGGAATCACCTTCTCAGGACCCAGACTCTCCTCAAAGCCCTTGCAGTATTATTTCACCAGTAATAAGATGTCTGATATGAATGCTGAGCAGTATCTGTACATGCATATTAAAGAGCTTGCCCCCTTTGCCAGCAGACACAATATAATTCCGAAATCGCAACCACAAAACCAGGGAGCTATCCTTAGATTACAATTGAGTAAAGATATAGGTGGCTATGTTTACCATAGTGGTGAACATGCAGAATTTATTCAAATCAATGACAGAAACCTGGTGATAAGGGAACTCACTGTGGAGTTTAAAGATTACTTTGGTGAACTGATTGATATGAATGGAATCGATAATTCGTTTCAGTTGGAGTTTATCGAATAAAGGCGCCTGTAAAGTCAACTCTCATTGTGGGAGCATTCACATACACAAGGGGATAAATGCGAATATATTTGATTCTGAGAGAATAACCTATGTAAAAAGCATCCTTGATGCTGAGAGGAAATCCACTCAATAGAGCCACATCACCAGAGTTGTGAGCATTGTTAATGTTCTCACACATATACATTTTGTTCTGCCCATCTGATCGAATAAAAGACCAGTTGATCCCATCAGTGGATGTTGCCACATTGAAAGTCTTAATAAAAGCATTGGTGTCCCCTGATCCATAAGCAACCACAGAGGAGAGTTCAAAAGTATATGGGAAAGCAACTTGAAGGTATTCAGTGGGAGTTTCCCATATCTGTTCAGGAGCAAAGGCTCCAGCTTCCCAGCCAAATGCTGAAGGTCTAGCCATGAAAGGCTCTTTACCTGTCACAGAGGATGAGGCAGTAAAGGCATCATCTGCAAGCTGATACCAATTGGCATCCAAAGGAGGTGATGTAGTGAGAGTGGATGAGATGTAAGCCTTTGTAGGGTTCTTTAGTTCATAGTTTGCTACTAGTAGGCTGCAAAGCTTATTAATCATATCATTGTTTGCTGCTATGTATGTTTCAGTGAATGCTAGCATATCTGGGATCTTAGATGTGTCATCCAGAGAGCTTACTATATGGTTTGGAAGAGGGACTGATAGCCTATAGTATCTCCCATAATCCTGATCATAGTTGTAGGGTAACAACTCCTCCATCTTGTCAAGGGCAGAAAGCTCACTTGCAGCCATGAGCATGTTAATCAATGGGCTTCCATCTGTTGAGGCAATCCATGAGAGAATGCCCCAACTGTTCACAGTCTCATAAGCATAACCCACATAATCAGACTCTAAATGTGGGTCCACCTCTCCACAAGAGATGCTTATTACTATAATATCATCATCATCACTGAAAATCTTCTTTGCATGGCTGTAACCACACACACTGGGATTATTGTTTCCCGAAATGGCACCATCAATGAGACAGACAAATACTCCCCGATTGAAATCAACAATGCTTACAGGAGAGAAATATGTAGGAGCAGCAGAAGTAGCCCTAGCAGCAATCTTACAAGGCAGAAAGCTGTAATTGTTATCATTTGTGATAAATATTGGTTTCATATTCTGAGTATCAAAGGATGTAATCACAATGTCCTTTAAGGAATCCTGTATTAGTGATTCACCAGTAACTGAGTTGATTGCAATCTCCAAGGGTCCCACATCATACTTTGTATTAAAAAGGGCATTTTCGATTATATTTCGAGGATTTGCGAAAATCAAGGGCAGTTGAGTTAGGTAAATATTGTGTAAATCGTTTGCTGTCAGTTTAGGTTCACCTGGTTTATCAGGATGCCTGATGTTTAACCCAATAGCAATGATCCCACCAGTGGAAGTTCCACTCACAAGATCCACAAGATCGATTATTCTCCTGCCAGTTCGATTTTCGATTTCTTTAAGCAGCCTGGTTATGATAATGCCCCTTGCACCCCCACCAGAAAGACTTAAACAAAACCTGAGAGGCATCTTTTACTTATCAGGAATTTTATAAATCCATATAGTAAAAGCCATGAGCTTCAATTACCCACCCAATCTAGAAACCATTCAAGATGATAATGCAAGCAGCACCAAGCATGTGAACTTTGATAATATTAAAGTAAAGGGTTCAGTTTCGATTGACCACAGCTCTGATAATACTTCCAAGACTCAATCAAGGGAGCATGCTTTATCTGTGAATCAAACCGATCCAGATAAGGAGGAAGTCAGTGTTGCTTTTAGCTTGGGTAATGTGAAAGCAAACCAAGTGGCAGAGATCAAAGCAACAAGAAGGAGACCTAGGAAACTAAAAACCAGTGGCACTCACCCAGATATACCTTCTAGGTTTGATAGTGGTCGATTGATTTTCAATGTTCAAGATGAGCAGGGCAAACAGAACACAGCTTTGCGAATTTACAATGAGGGCAGCACTGCAAAAGCTGAGGTCCCCCAAGTATTGCAAGTGGGTCCCATTGCCAATACAAATCAGGTCTCCTACACAAATGATGTCTACCCCAAGGATATTACATATGACTTTGCGAGGAATGAGCCTTTTGGGTTCTTTACTCCAAAAGATGTCCATCAAAAAAAGCCATCAATTACAATCAACAGTAGCCCCAGTCAGCCAGTAGCAATCCATTTACACCCTGATTTAGTCGAAATGGATAGGCACCTTTTGCCTTTGTATAGCAATGTGAAAGACCTTGGAATAAGAACCAGGCAATGGCGAAATATCCATGGCAGTAATGTGTATGCAAATGGTGAGAAGCTTGTAAGTGAGAAGACCATAAGAGAGATCTTTGAGTATTATGGACCTGTCCCAGTTCCCTTCCCTCTTCCATGGGATCCACCAGATTTAACACCAAAAAAGCAACCAGGCAGAGAGTACACAGCAGATGAGACAGTTCCTTTTGGGCAACACATTGTTAGTTGGGAGCAAGTTCGCAATAAACCTATAATTGAACCCAGAAAGCAAATAGATGAGCAGTATTTACCTCCTGAAGTCGACATATTAGAGCTTGATGAATACCAATTCGTCCCAGATGAGGAAGAGTATTTACCTGATGGTTTTGACCCACAAGAATATGAATATGATCAATTTGACCCCAATGAGGAGGAGATACTACCAGATGGCTTAGATCCACAAGAGTTTGAGTATGAGCAGAACTATGAGCCTGATGAGGAGTATTTACCAGATGGTCATGATCCACCAGCTGTTGACTATGAGCAACCTTATGAACCTCATGAAGAATTATTACCAGATGGATTTCGACCTGAGATCTGGGAGTTCTTTCCTGATTATGAACAAATTAATAATAAACCTGCAAAGTATCCCCCAGAGGATCACAACCATGATTGGGATGAAATCTTAGGCAAACCTCAAAAGTATCCACCAGAGGATCACAGGCATGATTGGGGAGAAATTGATGGGATTCCAGATAAGTTTGCAGCAAGCAACCATGAACACACTTGGGATGAGATCAATGACCAACCAGAATTTGCAAAGGTAGAGCCTCTTGATAACTTGGGGGTTTCTCTTTACCAGACTTGCAATGTCCCTGAAAGAATCTTTTTGAATGAACACTATGTACATGTGAATGGGACACTTGCAAATTCAGCTATGAGAGGACCACTTCATATTAGGACATTACCAGGCTCTTATGATCCACCACCTGAACCAGGAGCAACCATACCAAATATCTTTGTGTCAAGCTACATGGAGGCTGACATTCCCACAGATACATTCAGAGTCCCAACAGACCCAGCAACCTACCAAAATTTCAACTCTGCTATACAGGTTCATGTAGCAGATGTAAGCAGCTTAGATGGCTCAAGACCAATGATAGTATTCAGCAGAGATAAATATTCTTATATTCCCATAGTGGGAACTGCAAATGATAATTATGGGAGGGCAGAGCTTGCATGGATTAAAACAGATTATGGTGGGGTTCTGGAAGCCAATCAGAGGATGGCTGCAAAAAACATTCACAATGAGAACATTTCGAGAGTGGTCACAGAGGATTATCTAGAAGATCAAGGATATATTGATGAAGGTGAACTCACAAATACTCTCTCTCTTTTTGTGATCAAAAATGACACAAACCTTACAGTCACAAGTAACATTTACACCAGCAACCTTTATACAAGTAACATTTTCACAAGTAACCTATGGGCAAGTAATATTTATGGAAGTAATTTAGAAGTCGACTATTTGACTGTGAATATTGAAGCAAACCTACCAAATCATCCTACTTCCAATGTTGTTTTGGATTGGATTGATAACCACACACACACAAAAGATGAGATCACAGATTTTGCACATGATCATTTATGGGAGCATATCACAAATCCCCCATTGACCTTTCCACCCAGTTCCCATACTCATTTATGGGAGCATATTACTAATCCCCCCTCAACCTTCCCGCCCAGTTCACACACTCATGACTACTCAGAGATCACAAACTCTAATCACAGACACATTTGGAGTGAAATAGATGAACAGCCAGTATTCGCACAATTGAATGCAATCGGAAACGTTTTTAATGGAGTCACACTTTACCAATCGATTAATACACCTGAAAGGCTATTTTTGAATGATCATTATGTTAGTCTCAATGGGACTTTTACAGGTCAAACAGGCACTCCAATGGAGGGAACTCTTGCAGTAAGATTACCCAGGGATCCAATTGTAAATGGAGTTTATGATGGTGATTTCAATGTAGGAGTAAATGATACTTTCCCCAGTATCTATGTTACGAATTATCACCCAGGTGAAACAGGACAAGTAGCCGATTTTTCAGCAGCTATTCAAATAAACGTTACAGATCAAAGCCCATATGATGGAGCAAGACCTAAGATTGTGTTCACAAGGGAGAAAGTCGTAAACTACCTTCCTGTTGTGGGACAACCCACAGATGATCATGGGAAATGTGAGATGGCATGGATTAAAACGACATCAGGAGGAGCCTTAGAAGTCAATCAGAGGATGGCAGCAAAAAACTTACACAATACAACCCTTTCAGGTGTGGTCACAGATGATTACCTTACCAATAAAGGGTATCTTACCTCTGCAGATTTAAGCAGTTATACAACTGATGCAGAGTTAACAACAGCTCTTGCAAACTATTTGCCTCTTACAGGTGGGACTGTCACAGGAACTGTGAATGCTACCACTTTACAAATTGGTGGAACAACAATTCCAAAAGGTTATGATTTCGACCAATTAGATGTTATTTCGACAGACAGATCTCCAAATAACTGGACTGTTACATGGGCATCAAGAACAGGGCAAAATGGATGTTATACCACACCACAAAATGATGAAGATTGCAGTGGTTGTTGGATGAGATGGCTTGTCCCCTCAGGAATGAAGTCGTTTTATATCCAGCATATGCCTTGGTATAATTGCAGATATTTCGATATCTATGGGCAAACAACTAATGGATATCAACATTTCTTAAAGCGAGTAAATGCCTATCAGGGTATACAACAGGTGAATCAGGATGGAACACACAATACAATCTTGTTTGTCTCTATCAATTGCGAATTCTACAAATATATTTATGTCCAAGGTCGAAAAGGTCGCATTCATCTCACAGGTGTTTTTGGGTGGAGCAGACAGAGGGCAACAGATAATGAATTGGGCATGATCTCTTGGGATAATATTTTTAGTAAACCATCATTTTATTCAGCCGCAGACCTTCCAGGAACGGCAACATGGACAACTAACACATTGTTAAAATCAACAGACAATATAGAAAGATTTTGGTTTGGAAATGGTAATACGACATATATTCGAGGTTATGGAAACTCTGATAATGTTTGTGTGGAGTTTCGCAATGGCTCCGATTTAGCATTATTAAAATCATATAATAATGGTAATTTATGGGTAGGAGGAAGTTTAAATGTTACTACAAGTGTAAGCGCACCATCAATTACAGGAACTACTATAAATGCTACTACGAATCTCCAGATAAATGGGAATGCTGTTCCAAAGCTACACTCCAACGATGGATATGTTGCAGGCAGTTCTCCACACAATTATTCTGGAAGTTGGACATTTGGGTATGGCTCAGCTTGGGAACCCTATTTTAATTATGGTGGGCATGCATACAATAATGAAGTGGATGACCAAACCTCTTCCGCTTGGATTGAATACAATATACCCGATGGATTACACACTGGGTCAGCATTTCTGACTCATTTACCATGGGGCAACACACGAATTTTCGAGATTTGGGGAATTAATCGACAAGGCAATGCGATTTTCATAACAACTGTCAACAATTATCACCCTTATGCAGGGTCTGCAAATGATAACCATAGTGGTGTGAATAATGTCCCCATCTTCCTAGGAAACCGATTTGTAAGGATTCGAATTCAAGCAAGAATTGGAAGGGTTCACATTATGGGTATTAGTTTCATGAAAATATGGGTTGGGCATAGCTATGGTGGTCACACTGGTTATATTCATTGGAATAATGTGTATAGTAAGCCGAATATACCTACATCCTATCTATCATTAACTGATGTCACCAATTCGATTGGAAACATTACAGGTTTTGATACTTGGAGTGGAACAGGTTCCTATGGTCTATCATTTAGTGGTGGTTGGACAACAGGTTGGACACCAACCTACACAAATCCAGTCGATGGATTTTATAGTACCATTTCAGGCGATGAGACAAGTGGTGATTGGGCGCAAATTGAAGTCCCTGGTAACATGAAAACATGTCATGTTCAATACCTGTGTTGGACAACTTCAAGATATTTCGATATTGGAGGCTATCGAAATGGGAGGTGGCATCACATTATGAGGGTGAACTGTTACCAAGCCGTTTCAAATGCAGCTGATTCAGATTGGCATGATGGCTTAACATGGACTTCTTTCCATTGTGATACATTTTCTCATGTTAGATTTGTTGCAAGAAAAGGGAGATGTCACATTGGCATGATTGGTTGGACAAAAGAAAAAGGAAGAACAGCACCAGCAAATGGTTTTATAAGTTGGGATAACGTTTTTAGTAAAGATGCTCGCACAACTTGGGCTACCGGAACTTGGATAACATCAGATGATAATTATGGGAGAGTTTATTTCGGTTCATCATCGACTACATACATTAAAGGTTATGGTTACGAAATGATCCATTTTAGAAATGGAATTGATATAACAATGCAAGCTTTTTATAATGATGGTAACGCTTACTTTTGGGGATGGCTTACACAAGGAAGCGACCGTAGATATAAAACCGACATTAAAAATATAACCGGCGCCCTTTCAGCAATCGAGAAATTACAGGGTGTGAGTTATAAAAAGATTGGTGATGAAAAACAGAAAGTAAATCTAGGTTTAATTGCGCAAGATGTCGAAAAAGTCATACCAGAAGTAGTAGGTAAAAATCACGAAAACTATTTAACCCTTGCATATACAGGTTTAATTCCAGTTCTCATAGAAGCTGTAAAGGAATTATCCCAGAAATGCAAAGATTTAACACAAACCTGTGAGAATCTCCAAAGTCAAATAAACCAAATTAAAAATGTCACATTATAATAAATGGCGACCTATCCACTTGGTGGAACCACCTATTCTACTGAGCCAGTTGCGCTTTCTTTTGATACAATCACCCTTGTAAACGCATTACAAACAGTTGAAAAAACGATTCAGCAAACTAACAAGCTCTCACCAGTTGTAAATGAGTATAAAAACCTCTTGGTTAATGTCCTTGCCAAATCTGCATATGGTGACCCTGTAGCTAAATACACTGAATGTGATAACAACATTAAAGCAATGACATCCAACCTGCAAGTTCTTTCAACTGTTTACCAATCCCTTGGATCGAATTTAATCACTTTGGCTTGATTGCAGTTTATTTTTCTTTCCTTCTTAGTAAAAGAAGCAATGGGTGAATATAATCGAGTTCAACTTCCAATATATTCCCTTGGATCCCCTGCTATGCACTTTCGCCAGCATGAAGTAAATGATGAGGTTCGTGGTTTAGAATCCACAGAGAGACCCAACTCCAATGGTAACTCCTTTGATAAAAATTCGATTATTCGAGTTAAAGAGCTGAGAGCTGATAAGAATTCTGGTGTGGTGAAAACAACTCGGCTTCTTGTCACAAATGCAAACTTCTTCCAACCTACTAATGGAGGTCCTGATGCTTACAGTGTTGATCTGAAAGCCCTTGATTATGATAAAAACACTGCTGCTGTAACTGTGAGATCAGGAGGAGCTTTTATTGGTGGTGGCTGCAGAGTTTCAGGTCAACTCTCTTCATCAATTGCATACAATGATGTCCCAGATACTCTTGAACAGAATGTTGAAGACCCCCAACGAATTCGATTATATATACCAGTTGCACAACAGCCACTTATTCAATTTTACCAAGGTTATACTGTCACACTTGAAAACTCTGAATTGATTGAAGGAACCAAAAGAGTGATGAGAGGGCTGGTCATTCCTTCTGCAATGCTTTCTTTATGTAGAGCCAACAATAACCAGCCAGGTCACAGATACAATTTCAGTGTTCAAGGATATGATCATTTCGGCACAGGGTTCTGTGTTTATAATAACAATTTCACCTATGATCTGTTTGTTACAGATATTGGAAAATATACAATTACAGTTATGGGTATCAGAACAGATATAGCTGCTGTCTCAGCTCTTAGAGGTGTTACTCCTGATACTCTTTCTCAAACAGGGTTTTATTCGGAACCAGATGTAATTGATGACCCAACCCCATAAAAGATATATCCCTTTAATGTAAAATGGCTGAGCAAACCCCACTTGAACGAATTATTACACCTCAACTATCATTAGCTGCACCTGCAAACCATGTTCTGCAACATGCTACCTTTGATGATGTGGAAGGTCTCCAATCCACAGAGGTCCAACCTACAATGAACACCTTTGGTTCCACCCACAAGCTGAGATTACAGGAACTCAGATGTGATAAAAATAATGGAATAGTTAAGACAACTAAGCTACTTGTCACAAATGCAAACTTTTCTGCTCATTATGGAGACCCAGATAGCTATGGAGATCCTCTGTCTACTTATTCTTTTGAATCTAGGTCGGGAGCTATTAACTGCAAATCGGGGGGAGCTTATATTGGTGATGGTCTTAGGGTTGGTGGGGCTGTTGGAGCGCCTCTATTTGTGAATGATCAACCCAATCCCATTGATCCCAACACAAGAATTCGAACCTATGTTCCCAGCATGAATGCCCCATACATCATCAAGATCTTCCCAATTGTTGTAAATGAACAGACAGCAGTTGTAGATTCCCTTGTTGAGATTGGTGATCACTATAAGGTGGTTGTTGATATTCCACCAGATGTTTATGCTGTATGCCAAGTTGAAGGTGGAACTCCCAACTTTGCAGTAGTGATCACCCCATATGATAATTTCGGAATTGCTTATCATGGAGTCAATTTTGGTTTGGAAGACTATCAGTTTCTGGTTAGAGCCACCAAGTTTGGTATCTACAAGTGTGTGATGTTTGCAGAGAGAACCGATTTTATTGCAAAGCAGAATACCTATGCTGAATACTATGGGACAAATCGATATTTCCCCATTTTCGGGCAGGATACTGCTCCATAAGAATGTTGGTTATATATAGAGTATGGATAGTAAAACAAAAAAGTTTATTGATGCTGCTATGACAGTCCATGGTAAAGATAAATTCGATTACAGTGAGACACATTACATCAAAGCTCAAGAGAAAGTATCTGTTAGATGTTTGCAGTGTAACAAGGTGATCCTAACATATCCCTTTAATCATGTGAAGGGATCAGGTTGTAGGGAATGCAACAAAAAGCATTCTCAGGCTTATAGGAAAAGGGCTACTTCATCAATCACAGTGGAATATAGGGATGTTTGCATTAGGTTCGATTAGGTTTAATTAATTTTTCTAAGGTATTCTTAATGGAGACTCAATACAGAGGCTTTCATGTTATGCTTGATTACAAAGCTAAATCAGCTATTGCAACAGGACATGAGCATGTGAGCTTCCTAGGTAATTGGATTATGAAAACCCTTGAACAAGCTATATTGCGACAAGGTATTAGGATTGTTCATAAACACTGTGAAATATTTGATGGCAAAGTATCACCTCCTGGTTTTGCATTGGTTCTGCTATTAGATGAAAGCCATTGTACAGCTCATTGTTATTCCAATGAAGGCATGTTAGCAATTGATATATTCAGTTGTGGTAAAGAAGCTCAGCATAAAACACAAGCAGTTGCAGATGAGATCGATAAAACAATGAATTTCCTCACATTTGAGAAGACTGAAAGACATAAACATGATAGATTCCCGTTTTAATGAGTTTCTATAATGACAATCAGGGTGATTTACCTTTTTTATTACAATAGCTACTGTTACAAAAGGATATAATATATCCTTTTCCTACAATAACTTTCTACAATGATTACTTTCCGGATTCCGGTCATTCTTTACGATAGAAATTCTACTGTATGATGTAGCCGAAATATGAATGCACCCTACATTAAGCAATGTCAAGTATTTCGAATACAATTGATTTCCTTACACTACAACTCAACATTCCCCTTCATTCCCCCTATTATATAATATTTATATTAAAGTGGACTCAAGGTTGACTCATATTAATCGTAAAAGTAGTAAAAGTATATGGAATTTGTTACGAATTCAATGCAAGGGTTGACTAAGTGGGTTGAGTTGACTCAAATTTCACAGGAAATATTTGGGACCTAAAGTTTTCTAAAAAGGATTTCAAAAAATGTGTCAACTCCCCCCACTTAGTCAACCCTGACCATAAACAGTAAGGATTTGAGCTAACATGTATCACAAAGTGAACATTTTGAGTCCACTTAGAAGATCCACTTTTGAAATCAAAGTTGATTTTGCTTGAAATTTCAAAGTTGATCTAAAAGTGAGTCCACCCTGATTGATTATGGTAACAAAGTTGACTAAGTTGACTAAGTTGAGTCATCTTAAGAAATTCAAGGAGACTAAGAGTTCAAAATGTTAATGAAAAGTGAGTCAACTTAGACCACTTATGGTAACAAAGTTAAATATTTAATTGATTTAATCGGAAAAGAACATGATTTAATCGAATTTATTGATATAATTCCGATTAGATTCATTTAGGATTCAATTAAGATCAATCGAAGTTATCAGGCGAAGCCTCTTTCTCAAACCCAAAAACCGCCGATATAAATTCCTTTTTTAACCTTTTTTTCCACTCAAGATCCCCCCTGCTAAATAATTTCCGCGTCGCACTCCCTCGAGGACGAATTATTAATTCTGCCTCGACACGGACGCGATTGCCGCTAATGACTCAGCTACCCTAACCCCCACAGACCTCTCTAGATCCATTTTTAGCGTCGTGGCTCCCCTAAGACGACCGCTCGCCCGTGGGCGTCGCGCGAAAATCGAATTTCCCTCTGGATCAATTCCGGTACTTAACCTCCGACAAATGCAGTCCGAGTCAGAAGGTGGGACCCGGTCCCGCCCGGTCCCGCGACGAAATCGCGCCAGGGACGCCCCAGAACGATACAGAATGCCGCGCGAGGGCGAGCGCATCGCCGCAAGCTCGATTTTGGGCGCCGTCGACGCTCCAGTGCGAAGAGTCGGCCGAAAATTTGATCCGGCCGGTTCCGGCCGGTCCCGCGACGCGCGCAATCGATGCGTACTGGCGCGCATGGACATAGCAGGGCCTGCGCACCCCCGAAATCCGCTTTTCGGAGCCGGAACAGCGCAGGAAGGTACCCGACGGCCAAAATTCGATCCTGCACGCGCCCTGACATCTTTCCGCGCGCCCACGCCGCGGCGCATGCGCGGAACGATAGCATAAGCATTTAAGATGTAGGCAAAGTCTTCCGCACGCTTTGCGTATGCGACGGGCCGCGAGGACCCAGCCGACCCCGAAAATTCGATCCTGCATGGACCTGCACATCTTTCCGCGCGCCCTCGCCTCGAGCTCCGCAGCCCCGCACATCGATGCTATAGCTATATGCATTCAAGATTCTGTTTAAGCGATTCGCAAGCTCTGTGCATGCGCCTGGCCGCGAGAACCTTGCCCCTCCCGGGCCTCCCTCTCAACAATATTATCAGGCGAAGCCTCTTTCTCAAACCCAAAAACCGACGATCTAAATTCCTTTTTTAACCTTTTTTTCCACTCGAGATCCCCCCTGCTAAATAATTTCCGTGTCGCACTCCCTCGAGCCAGAATTATTAATTCTGCCTCGACACGGACGCGATTGCCGCTAGTCACACACCCACCCGAACCCCCACAGACCTCTCTAGATCCATTTTTAGCGTCCTGGCTCCCCTAAGACGACCGCTCCCCCGTGGGCGTCCCGCGAAAATCGAATTTCCCTCTGGATCAATTCCGGTACTTAACCTCCGACAAATGCAGTCCGAGTCAGAAGGTGGGACCCGGTCCCGCCCGGTCCCGCGACGAAATCGCGCCAGGGACGCCCCAGAGCGATACAGAATGACGCGCGAGGGCGAGCGCATCGCCGCAAGCTCGATTTCGGGCGCCCTCGACGCTCCAGTGCGAACAGTCGCCCGAAAATTTGATCCGGCCGGTTCCGGCCGGTCCCGCGAAGCGCACAAACGATGCGTACGAGCGCGCATAGAAATAGCAGGGCCTGCGCACCCCCGAAATCCGCTTTTCAGAGGCCGAACAGCGCAGGAAGGTACCCGACAGCAAAAATTCGATCCTGCACAGGCCCGGACATCTTTCCGCGCGCCCGCGCCGCGGCGCACGCGCGGAACGATAGCATAAGCATTTAAGATGTACAAGAAGACTTCCGCACGCTTTATAAATGCACCAGGCCGCGAGGACCTAGCCGACCCCGAAAATTCGATCCTCTACAGACCTGCAGACCTTTCCGCGGTCCCGCGACGAAACCGCGCCAGGGACGCCCCAGACCGATACAGAATGACGCGCGAGGGCGAGCGCATCGCCGCAAGCTCGATTTCGGGCGCCGTCGACGCTCCAGTGCGAAGAGTCGGCCGAAAATTTGATCCGGCCGGTCCCACCCGGTCCCGCGACGCGCGCAATCGATGCGCACTGGCGCGCATAGACATAGCAGGGCCTGCGCACCCACGAAATCCGCTTTTCGGATGCCGAACAGCGCACGAAGGTACCCGACGGCAAAAATTTGATCCTGCACCGGCCTGGACATCTTTCCGCGCACTCATGCCGCGGCGCATGCGCGGAACAATAGCATAAGCATTTGAGATGTAGAAGAAGCCTTCCGCACGCTTTATAGCTGCGCCGGGCCGCGAGGACCCAGCCCACCCCGAAAATTCGATCCTCTACAGACCTGCAGACCTTTCCGCGCGCCCTCGCATCCTCGCGCGTGCGCATCGCTACAATAGTAATTTGACATCTTCGTTAAGCTTTTTGCGACCCCCGACAACGCGACAGGGCGCGAGAATCCAGCCGACCCTGAAAATTCGATCCTGCATGGACCTGCACGTCTTTCCTCGCGCCCTCGCCTCCGCAACCCTGCACATTGGTACTATATGCATGCGAGATTCTTTTTAAGCGATTGGCAAGCTCTGCGCATGCGCCTGGCTGCAAGAACCTCGCCCCTCCGGATCCTCGGGCTCCCACCCCCCCCACGTGCACAAGCCAATACATAAAATCTCCTCTCAATATGCTCCACCAGTTAAAAGCAAGCCAGTACGTCCAACTCCTCCCTAATTATAAATTCCCTCTAGCTCCTCGATCATTACATTCCTCTCTGGCCAGCCAGGTTCGTCCCCCAGCCCTCTGGCTATATATATAGCTAGCGAGCCAGCATGCATATATATGGCCCGGCCGCCAGCTTCGAATTCCAGCCAGCCATTTGGCCGGGCAGCGCGCTGGCCAGTGCGCTAGGCCTAGGCTGCCAAGGCCTACTGTGACAGCCGCGAGAGCGTCCGCGAGGCTTCGCCGTACTTAGTGCTCCGCAGGAGCACGGATCTTGTCTCAAACCCAAAAACCGACGATCTAAATTCCTTTTTTAACCTTTTTTTCCACTCAAGATCCCCCCTGCTAAATAATTCCCGTGTCGCACTCCCTCGAGGCAGAATTAATAATTCTGCCTCGACACGGACGCGATTGCTGCTAGTCACACACCCACACGAACCCCCACAGACCTCTCTAGATCCATTTTTAGCGTCGTGGCTGCCCAAAGACGACCGCTCCCCCGTAGGCATCCCGCGAAAATCGAATTTCCCTCTGGATCAATTCCGGTACTTAACCTCCGACAAATGCAGTCCGAGTCCGAAGGTGGGACCCGGTCCCGCCCGGTCCCGCGACGAAATCGCGCCAGGGACGCCCCAGAACGATACAGAATGACGCGCGAGGGCGAGCGCATCGCCGCAAGCTCGATTTTGGGCGCCGTCGACGCTCCAGTGCGAAGAGTCGGCCGAAAATTTGATCCGGCCGGTTCCGGCCGGTCCCGCGACGCGCGCAATCGATGCGTACTGGCGCGCATAGACATACCAGGGCCCGCGCACCCCCGAAATCCGCTTTTCGAACCCGGAGCAGCGCAGGAAGGTACCGGACAGCAAAAATCCGATCCTGGACAGACCCGGACATCTTTCCGCGCGCCCACGCCGCGGCGCATGCGCGGAACGATAGCATAACCATTTAAGATGTAGAGAAAGACTTCCGCACGGTGTCTAAATGCACCAGGTCACGAGCACCCAGCCGACCCCGAAAATTCGATCCTTGACGACGACCGCTCCCCCGTAGGCATCCCGCGAAAATCGAATTTCCCTCTGGATCAATTCCGGTACTTAACCTCCGACAAATGCAGTCCGAGTCCGAAGGTGGGACCCGGTCCCGCCCGGTCCCGCGACGAAATCGCGCCAGGGACGCCCCAGAACGATACAGAATGACGCGCGAGGGCGAGCGCATCGCCGCAAGCTCGATTTTGGGCGCCGTCGACGCTCCAGTGCGAAGAGTCGGCCGAAAATTTGATCCGGCCGGTTCCGGCCGGTCCCGCGACGCGCGCAATCGATGCGTACTGGCGCGCATAGACATACCAGGGCCCGCGCACCCCCGAAATCCGCTTTTCGAACCCGGAGCAGCGCAGGAAGGTACCGGACAGCAAAAATCCGATCCTGGACAGACCCGGACATCTTTCCGCGCGCCCACGCCGCGGCGCATGCGCGGAACGATAGCATAACCATTTAAGATGTAGAGAAAGACTTCCGCACGGTGTCTAAATGCACCAGGTCACGAGCACCCAGCCGACCCCGAAAATTCGATCCTTGACAGACCTGAACATCTTTCCGCGCGCCCTCGCATTCTCGCGCATGCGCATCGTCGCAATATTCATTTGAGATTTTATCAAAGTTTTCCACAAGCTTTGAAGACGCGAAAGAGCACGAGAACCCAGCCGACGGCAAAAATTCGATCCTGCACACGCCTGGACATCTTTCCGCGCGCCCACGCCACGGCGCATGCGCGGAACAATAGCATAAGCATTTGAGATGTAGATCAAGCGTTCCGCGCGCTTTGCAGATGCGCCGGGCCGCGGGGACCCAGCCGACCCCGAAAATTCGATCCTTGAGGGAACTGAACCGCGTTCCGCGCGCCCTCGCGTCCTCATGCATGGGCATCGCTATAATATTCATTTGAGAGCTTTTCAAAGCGTAATGCAAGCCCCAAGGGCGCGACAGGGCGCGAGAATTCAGCCGACCCCGAAAATTCGATCCTGCATGGACCTGCACGTCTTTCCGCGCGCCCTCGCCTCCGCAGCCCCGCACATCGATGCTATATGCATTCGAGATTGTGTTTAAGCGATTCGCAAGCTCTGTGCATGCGCCTGGCCGCGAGAACCTCGCCCCTCCCGGGCCTCCCCCCCAACAATACATTAATATTAAATAAATCTCCTATCAATCTGCTCCACCAGTTAAAAGCAAGAGTTACCGGTTCAACTCCTCCCCTAGTTCATTATATATTCGCTCTCCTCATTACATTGCTCCCTGGCCAGCGAGCTCTCCCTCGAGCTGGCTATAGCGGGCCAGCCCATTGCCCCAGTGCCAAGCCGGCGAAACTTTTGAAGCCCGGCCATGCAACTGGGCGGGGCTGCAGCTGCCCGCCTACTGTGACAGCCGCGAGGGCGTCCGCGAGGCTTCGCCGTACTTAGTGCTCCGCAGGAGCACGGATCTTGTATATAATTCATCTCCTCTAATCTCAACCTGCTCCGGCCTCCCTTTATTTCCTCAGTACATTAATATTCCTCTAGTTATATTCCTCTAGCCGGCCAGCGGTAGCTGGACTGGCCGTCAGCCGGCCAGCTTCCAACCAGAAAGCTGTTCGCGATCGGCCAGGCCGCTGGCCAGTGCCCTATAGGCCTACTGTGACAGCCGCGAGGGCGTCCGCGAGGCTTCGCCGTACTTAGTGCTCCGCAGGAGCACGGATCTTGTTGATATAATTCCGATTAACTCTAATTAAGATACAATATCGATTAATCGAGTTTATCGATATAATATCGATTAAATTACTTGAAAAATGCATATAAAAATATGAAAATTCATGTGAAAATTCAAATAAATTAATCGATTTTATTGATATAACATCGAATCACACATATGAATATTCATATTTTAATCCTGAGGCGGAACGCCGAGGGATTAAAATATGAATATTCATATGTGTCGGTGAAGGACCAGTTTGGTTCCGTCGACGTGTACAAGATCAGCAAGGCCACCAAACTTCAGCGCCTCTTCGACACCCACGGCTACCGGATCGGGCGGAGGCCGGAGACGATTCGATTCATGTTCGACGGCGCCCGAATCCAGCCCACCCAGACGCCGGAGGAGGCAGGTCTCGAAGATGGTGACGCAATCGAGTGAGTCCTTTGCCTTTTCGTTCACCTTTACCTTCCTCACGCACCTTGCAGCATCATGTTCGAGCAGGTGACACATAGGGATACCCCTGATCCAAGCCCTCCGGCCTTCGGCCTACAGGCTTGGATCAGGGGTATCCCTATGTGTGCGCGTTTCAGGTACTAGGGTAGTAAGCATTTATTTCAGGTCTTAGGGTATTATTCATGTCTTTTTGGCACCAGTAGGGGTTTAGAAAGAATTTCCAACGCCCTCAACAATTATGGCAAAGGGTCACTTCCTCCAATGGGATTGTATAAATTTGTGGTTAGATATTGACCATATCTATTTCCTCTGGCTATTTCATCATTTCTTTCAGCATACATTATCACTGTGTAAGTCCCTTGCTGGGTAGCTCTTATAATATATTGGTCATCTTGTGTGTCAAGAAGTGGCAGTGAATGGAAAGCAAGTCCGAAATTATCTACTGGGACTACTTGGACAGTAATACGGGGTCTTGCTCCATCTGTTCTTCTACATAATGCGTAAATATCAGCAGGCAACGTCTCAGTATATCTATAATGATTTCCCAAAGGCTCTAAAACATCAAGAACAGCAGTCTGAAGGTTGATAATGATTGTGTTGATTTTGATAATGTAAGGCTCATTCATTCCCGGGACATATGTCCTGATTCTTGTATTCACATCATCTGGATTGGGTTGGTCATTTACTAATAAGGGCGCTCCAATAATTCCACCAACCCTTAAACCATCTCCAATATAGGCACCTCCTGACCTACATTTAATTGCTCCCCTTCTTGCTTCGTAGGCAAAATTGGTTACCTTGTTATCATCATTGTAGCTGTCAGGATCCCCATGAAATGCGTTGAAATTCGCATTTGTTACAAGAAGTTTAGTAGTTTTAACGACCCCATTATTTTTGTCACATCTCAATTCTCTTAGTCTTAGCATGTGAGTGTCCCCAAAAGTATTTAGGGTTGGGGCTATCTCTGTGGATTCGAGACCATCAATATTATCAATAATAGCATGCTGTAAGACGTGGTTAGCTGGAGCAGCTAATGATAGTTGCGCTGTTAAAATGCGCTCTGGTGGTGCTGGTGCTGCCATTTAATATACTGAAACATAATTACGGAATGGGATCATTCGGGAATGGTTCATTATAGAAATTCGATACTTGCGAATCGGGATTTATACAGTTGGCAACCGCCCATGCTGCTTCATCATTACGATATCCAAAAATCAATATATCATAACCCCCTACCTCTGATGCCCAAAAATCGAAACTGTTTGGTTGTGTGGCAGGATTTCTTGTGATCCATCCACGCCCACCATGGCCTACTGCTTGAACAAAGAAAGTATAACCTTCTAATCCTCCATTCTGAGAGCGACACATAGAATACATTGCCTTAGGTAAAAGCTGATTAGCCAATTTCCATGGTCCGGCAATACCTTGGGGTTGAGTGGCATTTTGCGTATTTACATTAGCTCTAATGATACCAAAAGCATACGGGGAATCCCCGCATGGAAGAAACATGCGAATTCTTTGGGGATTATCAGCATGTTCAGGTAAAGTGTCCGGAAAATCATTAAAGGCAGCAGAAGAGCCAAGCATTCCCGATACTCTACAGCCACCACCAATTATTGCTCCTCCTGATCTAATAACAGCAGCAGCCCTTGTATTTTCAAATTCAAATGCTTTGATATCTACACCGTACGCATCAGGTTGTCCATTTGCTGATTGAAAATTCGCATTCGTTACAAGGAGCTGAGTTGTTTTTACCACACCCGAATTTTTATCCGCGCGTAGTTCTTTTACACGAATCATGCTGTTTTTATCAAAAGCATTACCAGAATTGGCTCGTTCTGTGGATTCAAGTCCACGAATTTCGTCAGACACTTCATGTTGTCTAAAATGAATTGCTGGACTCCCCAATGCGTAAACTGGTAATTGGACTCGATTATATTCGCCCATTACCTCTTTTATTTAGAAGGATAGAAAAATAAAGCTTCATCACGGAATTCCATATGCTGTCCAGTGAATTGTAAATGTATATGTCGTATTTGCTGTAGCAGTCGCACCAGTAAGCAAGGTAACATACACTGTGGACATGGTTGAACTTGAATTCGATAATCCCAGTTTATAGTCAAGCGCTTGGGATGTCACAGGGGCTCCCTCCATTATTAAAGTAATGACAGGAGGTTTTGTGTTGAATGCTGGGTTCCAATTTAAGATATAAGTGGCTTCTCCACGGCTATTGGCATTGAGGGGTCCTATACTCATCTGGAAAGTCCCAGATAGAAAGCTTTGCCTGATTTCATTCCATGTCGGGATTTTACTTAGACTATTTGTAGTACCAGTGGCCACCTCATAGAAAGACCTCGCATAAATGTTGGTGTTCACACTGAGTTTATCTACCAAAAGATTTGCTGAGAGCTGTGTATATGCTTCTGGATACGTGTATGGAAAGCCAAACCCATATTTCAGCTTGAAGTAATATCTCATGAAACTCTTTTCAGTTGGAGATAAAGCCCGATTAAATATTACTATTTCGGCTACCTCTCCCACAAAAGATGCAAATGATAACTCATTTATTCCGATGGTTGACGAGTTTGACCAAAGGAAATTTCCAGTAATTTCGGGTGATACATCCGCACCATTCAAACCCACTGTTAATGTGGTAGGGGTTAAATGAAATTCAAATAAACTCCAAGAATTCAAGAAGCTTGCGGTTGAGACTTGCGTTAAAGTGGATGTGGTGATTCCAAGAGAATTTCCATTAGTTGCTCCCAGTGTGATATACCTTCCGTAGGTAGGATCGCCTGTGTCATCGTTTTTGACTACGAAATGTGATCGGTTACCTGTGTCCGTATGCTTTCGCACTGAAAATACAGTCATACCAGATGCAAAAATGTTTGATAATGAAGTGTTGTATAGAAATCTATATCCAGTAGAGATGTTTGCGCTGATCGCGTATTTATTTCCATTCAGCACTGTCCCACTACTTATTGAAAACTTGGTTGCTGAACTAAACCCAATGGGATTCATATTCGGTAAAGCAAGTGGAAGCCCTTCTGCTCTATTGACCAATGTTTCCAGCACTGTGCCATTGACATCAGTTGAATTTGGATACCAGTGAAACACGCAATTGGATGTGAAAAGTGGGTTGGTATATGATAGCAACTGGTCAATTGGTGGTGATGTAGAAATTGGATAGAACTTAATTGACTGCTCTCCATTTACAATAGAAGGAGTGTAAAGGTTGCTTGAAACTACCAGGTTTGATGTGATTGTACCTCCTGTTGTGGGTAAATAGTTGCTGAGCCATCCCAGAGTAACATTTGAGGTAACAAGTTGCGGATTTATTTTTTCAGCTATCAACCCTTGAACGATATTTGAAGTGGTGTAAGGTTGGAGCCAGCTTTGAACAATGTTTGATGTGGGAATATTTGGAATGGTTACATTGCTGTTCACGGTCAGGTTGTCTACTTTAAGTTCCGGAGTGGACACCTCCATATGCTCCTCAGAAGTGTAGGAAGGTGTGATTTGAGGCACTGGGTTGTTAAGACCATACTTTTGCGATAGATAGTAGCGAATAAACGCCTTCTCATCAGCAGACAAAGCCCGATTGTAAATGATTATTTCCGCAATTAGTCCAAAGAAGCTTTCTATCCCAATCTTTTGAATTGTGAGATTTGCCACTTCACTTAAATTGAAATTGCCTGATAATGTAGGTGATAAATCAACACTATTGAAGCCTACTGTGGTGATGCTTGAAGTGACATGATAATCAAATAAAGCCCATTGGTCGTAGAAACTCGTGGTTATGGATGCTGTGGAAGTTGGTTGATACGCTCCATTTTTTAGATAACTCGTTATCCCAATAGAATCTACACCTTTGGTTCCAAATCTGATATTTCTGCCTGATGTTTGATCACTATAAATCATTAATTGAGCAGCAGCACCCATAGAGTCTGTGTAGTTCCTTCTCACACAAAATATCGTCATCCCATTGGTGAACGGGTTTGCTATATATGGATTTGGTTGAGCCATGTAGGTTATTGTTCCTGTCATCCCAAACACTTTTTTCCCATTGAGCAAACCACTCACCACAAGCGCCCCACTTGATACTTTAAGAAAAGAAGGCAAAGCATTGGGTAACCCAGATGCTCTATTTGTCATTTCTGCGATTGCTGTGTTTGAAGGCTCATCTACATGATACCAGTGGAATACACAGTTTGGTGTAGATAATGGATTTGTGTATGCTGAAAGTATTGTTAATGGAGGTATCAAGTTTTTGGTTATAACAAAATCTATGGATTGATTACCACTTCTTATGTTACTTGTGTAAAGGTTGCCGGAAACTGATAGATCGGATGTGATAGTTCCACCTGATTTGGGCAAATAATCACTCAACCAACCTTGTGTTATGTTTGAAGTCACCAAAGGGCTTATCCATCCTTGAACAACATTAGATGCGGTCAATGGAGCTATCCAATTTTGAACAACATTTGATGCCGTTAATGGAGCTATCCAATTTTGAACCACATTTGATGCTGTTAATGGAGCTATCCAACCTTGAACCACATTCGATGTTGGATAATGTGGAAGGTTAGCATTGCTTGTAACTGTGAGATAGTCTATCACTGTGTCGGGTGATGTAATTTTCAACCCTCTGTAAATGGTTAAAGGTTGAGTGATCGGAAATCCATACATCATTTGGATGTAATATCTTACTTCTTGTTTTTCTGCTGTGGTTAATGCTCTGTTGAATACTATAATCTCAGCAATGCTACCGCCATAGAAATGCCCAATACCGAAAAGATCAACTCTCGAATCAGGTAAATAATTGGTTCCTGTCGTTGTCCCAATATCAACTCCATTAAATCCTACTGTGTAGCTATTTTCTGTTATGGTTTGGTCAGAGTAATACCATTGATTTGAAAAAGATGGAACAGCGAATGAAGGTCTTGTTTGACTTACACCATTGATTACAAATGAGCTGATACCAATTGAAGACCAAGTTAGGGTTCCATAACGCAATTGTCTATTTGGAGTTACTGATTTCTCACTCCTAAAATGGGAATCAAGCCCACTTGTTGCTCTTCCATATCTCCCCACAAAGAAAAAGGTTAAACCGGCTGAATAATCAATAGTTCGAGTCGTAGTTGAATACATTGCAAAGTTATTGGCTGGTTCAATCGACAAACTCATCTGATTGTTAATAGCTACATTGGATGAGTAGTAGGGACTTCCAAGAACAGGAAGTGATGGAATACTTGATGAGATTCGATTAAAAATGGAAGTTCCTGTTGCTGATTGCCCTTCTGTTCCTGATGCTTTCCATGCAAAAAGACAATTCGGAATATTTGAAGCGGGATCATTGCTGGCTGTAATTGAATACCATTCTCTGTAAAGTTGATTCATATTATGAAAATTGCTTGCCCCAATTGTGAGAGTTCCATTGACATTTAAATTGCTTGTGATTGTTCCACCTGATATAGGTAAATAGTTTGATAATGCTGTTTGAATCATACCTTGAACCACATTTGATGTTGGATGATGAGGAAGATTAGCATTACTTGTAACAGTAAGATTATCAATCACTGTCTCAGGTGATGTGATCTTTAACCCCCTGTAAAATGTCAGAGGTTGAGTAATTGGAAACCCATACATTTGTTGAATATAATACCTCACATCACGTTTTTCATCATTTGTCAATGCTCTGTTGAATACTATAATTTCGGCAATACTACCTCCAACAGTCAGTCCAAGTCCAAAAAAGTTTACTCTGGAATTAGGCAAATAATTAGTCCCTGTGACAGTTTGGATATCTACACCATTCAAACCTACTGTATAAGAATTGGAGGTGATTGTTTGGTCTGTGTAATACCATTTATTTAGCATAGAAGGAACAGTGATAGAAGGGGTCGCTTGTAGCGCTCCCGATATTACAAAACTTGTCATTCCAAGTATTGTATTTGACTTGATACCATATTGAACAGTTCTGTTTGGTGATTCTGTCCTCATTATTCGTAGATGATCAACAACACTGGGTGACTGGTTGTATTTACCTATCGCAAAGTATGTTAATCCTGATGACCAATCTATTGTTGCATGCGGATAGGAAAATGCAGCCATACTGTCTACGGAAGGAGTTGTTATAGTGAATTGGTTATTGATTTCTGTATTTGATGTAAAATAAGAACTGTTTCCAAAAGCCACTTTTATTGATGGAATCAAAGCATTTGGGACTCTATTGAAAAGATTAGAATTGAACGCGGATTCACCGTGAACACCTGATGCTTTCCATGCAAAAAGACAATTTGGAATATTAGAAGCGGGGTCATTGCTTGCTGTAATAGAATACCATTCTCTGTAAAGTTGGTTCATGGTATTAAAGTTGCCTGAGCCAATCGTTAGAATTCCATTCACTTTTAGGTTGCTTGTGATTGTTCCACCTGTAAGTGGTAAATAGTTTGAAGAAATATGGTCTGTAATAGCTATGGTATCTGCCTTTGGAGCTAACCAATTTTGAACGACATTCGAAGTCGTTAATGGAGCAATCCATTCTTGAACCACATTTGATGCTGTTAATGTTGCTATCCATTCTTTAACCACATTCGATGCTGTTAATGGAGCAATCCATTCTTCAACCACATTCGATGCCGTTAAGGGTGCTATCCATTCCTGAACTACATTCGATGCTGTTAAAGGTGCTATCCATTCTTCAACTACATTGGAAGTGGTTAAAGGTTCTATATTGGTATTGATACTGTCTATGCTTTCTTGTATCTGTGTAATCTGGGCATTGATGGCAGTTATTTCTGCCTCTTGAAGACTTGAGCTTGTTTGGAAATCTTTGATAATAAAACCACCTCCTGGTGCTGGTGCTGTATATTGGAGGTTGTTAGCTATAAGACTTCCTGTTACTCGAAGGCTGTTTGTTTGGAGAAGAAGTTTGTTAGGGTCACTGGCGAAAGGATTGTCCAATGGCTCAGGATAGCCGTATTTTTGGAGGAGATAACTTCGTATGTTGTCCTTCACGATTTCTGTTGTTGGTTTAATAATCACTATTAGCTCTGCTAAATCTTGTTTGGAGGTTGAAGAGCCAATACGACTTTCAGTAACAAGGTTATTGGGGAACATGTTTGTAACATTTTCAACACTTCTATTGCTACCATTGATCCCAAATGTAACAGTGGAAGGAGAGACTGTTACTTCGTAGAGTGTCCATGTCGTCATTTCGGAGTATGTAATTTCTGCTTTTGCGTTACTTGGTGAAGTGCTTTCACCTAATCCTGCTGCTCCAACCCCATTAGAAACCTGAATATAACAAGTCGCACCATTGTTCCATTTATTGATGCTCCAATTTGTGGTTCCATAACTCAAAGATAAAACGTTCTCTACATTTGGAGGTGCTGTATCTGTGAATTTCGCGACGAAAAACACAGTTAAATGTTGCTGTGAAGTTTGGCTCATGAAAAGTTCACACTCAGCCCCCCACGTATTATAGGCTGAAAAGTTGAAGTTAATTGTAGGATACGAATTAAAATAAGGTTTGTTGTTAGGACCTCCATTATTCTTAATTTGTGTCGAGTTCCCAGCAACATTACCAAACCCAAGAAGAAAATTCGGTGTCTCAGGGTTATTATCAAACCAAACGTCTCCTGCTCCGTTTCCAAGTCCACTCACTATCGTTCCATCTTTCATATTGTCCCTTGCTCTGACCCAAACGAAAACATTAAGAACTGAAAGGACATTAAACGTCGAAACATCCAAATAATCCAATTTGAAAGTGTTCTCATATATTTTGAGTTTGCTGTCAGTGTTTCCTTGATTGCTCACGTTAAGATTTCCTGTGATTGTTCCACCTGTTAATGGTAAGTAGTTATCTAACAACGCTTCTGAATCTGCTATCCAACCCCTCACAACATTTGAAGTGGTGTATTCATTTAACCATCCTCTTACAACATTCGAGGTTGTGCGATCTGTCAATAATGCTACTACACCATTGGTGGTTGCTAAGTTCATCCCTGTTACTTGTAGTTCCTGAGTCTTGATAAGTAGTTTATTATCATCTCTTGGTATTGGGTTTGAAGGGTCTTCCACAAATCCGTAGAATTGATGAAGATACCATCGTAAATTATATAGTTCCTCGGCTGTGAAGGCTCTTGTAAAACAATAGAATTCGCACAGGTCGAATTTTGAGTATTGACTTCCCAAATATACATACTTTACATCATTTCGAGGCAGGTGAGAACCATTTGATATTGAGAAGGTCTGTCTCTCTTTCGCATTAACGCCCACTTTTACGGATGTGCTTGTGATTGTGATGTCATAGATTGTCCAAGAATCTACTTCGTCAATTGTGAGTGGAACCCTGAAAGTAGATTGGTCTAATTTACTGATGTTCAAAACGAAACCATCACCCCATTGACCTTTGGAAATACTCCAAATTTGCCCATTACTACCAAGTGTAGAAGACCCATCAAACTGTAAAATAGGTTCAAGCGGTTCAGCATTTCTTAACTTAATCACAAATGCGACAGTTATTCCTCCACTGAAATCGATGGTTTCATAGCCTGCTGAATTTGTAGAAGTGAAGGAATAACGGAAAGTAGAGAAGCTATTGGTGTCTGCTACATCATAGTAGGGTTTGTTATTAGGACCTCCTGAGTTTCTGAATACTACACTTCCTGACTGTATCAGTTTTTGAATAACATTAGCATTTGCTTTATTAACAAGCTCATAGACCAGTACATTATTTTCCCAAGCATCATCCAAACTCGCATTAAATCTTAGAAGGCAATGAGACAAACCCCCAACATCGAAATTTAAGAAGTTTAAAGGGGCTCTTGAAATCTCATTGTTCCCTATAACAATCTTATCCTTTACCTCCAGTTCTCTATTGACTGTAAGATCACCTGTAATGGTGCCACCTGTCAATGGTAAATATTTAGCAAGTTCAGCATCAAGCTCAGTCTCTGTCACATAGGGTATTAATGCTGCTGCCAGTGTTGTGGCATATTCAGTTTCTGTTACATAATCATTGAGTATAGTAGTTAATTCGGTTCCATCTATGTAATTCTTATTTTCTAAATAATCCTCTGTGACCACTCGTGATATATTTTCGTTGTGAATGTTTTTTGCTGCTGCTCTCTGATTTATTTCTAAAACACCTTGCTTATCAACATCATTATAGTTCGTTTTCTTCCACCCTATCTCACATTGCTTGTAATCGTCTCGATCTCCAACTAAATCATCAGGTAAGAGCCGTTCTCGGCTAAATATTAGCTTTGGTCTTGATCCATCAAAAGCGCTAACATCAGTCACATTAATCTGAAGAGTCGCATCTTTGTCTACATAATTAATTGGATTGGCTGGAAGAGATGGTATAGGTGGTAATGTTGCTGTCATTGGGATGTCGTCAGGGTAGTAACTTGTTAAATAGATACCTGGTTTGGTGTCTTTTATTTCAACACCTCCACCAGCTGCCACTAAATTAACTCTTGTAGGTGGTCTAATATAGAGTTCGCCTTCCATTGTGGTTCCAGCATTAATTCCGTGGCGATTGACATAATATGTATCTAATAGTAATCGTTCTTCTGTGTCTATATTTTTATACAGACTCACACCATGTAGCCCATCATTCACAGCATTACCTGCTGATGCGAAAGTAGGTTGCTGGTCGATTTCATCCCAATCGTGTCTGTGGTCTTCTGGTGGGAACAATTCTGGTACATCAATTTCGTCCCAAGTGTGTCTATGGTCTGCTGGTGGAAAGTCTTCTGGTATTCCATCGATTTCTCCCCAATCATGCCTATGATCCACAGGCGGAAATCTATCAGGTTTATTCTCGATTTCGTCCCAATCATGGCCATGGGGATCAGGTGGATATGTTTGTGGTTTATTTCGAATGTCCTCCCAATCCACTATGAAATCGAATAGATCAGGTGCGAAACCATCAGGTAAAAGCTGCTCATCAAAAGGCTCGTAGCGATCATAAGTTACAAGATTTGGGTCGAAACCATCTGGTAAGACATTATCCTCTTCAAATCGCCTATCTTCAAGAGGTATAACATTTACATCTGGTGATAAAAGCTCCTCAGCTGGTTGTTTGTAATCTGTAAATACTGGTTTGTTTCTGACTTTTTCCCAGCTAACTATGTGCTGCCCAAAGGCTACATTTTCCTCTGCTGTGTATTCCCTCCCAGGTTGCTTCTTTGGTGTAAGGTCAGGTGGATCCCACGGAAGCGGAAAGGGACAGGAACAGGACCGTAATGCTCAAAGATTTCCCTTATAGTTTTCTCACTGACAAGCTTTTCACCATTGGCATACACATTGCTTCCATGGATATTTCGCCACTGCCTCGTCCTGATTCCAAGGTCTTTTGTGTTTGTGACCAAAGGTAAAAGGTGCCTATCCATTTCGACAAGATCAGGGTGTAAATGGATTGCTACTGGTTGAGTGGGGCTGCTGTTGATGGTAATTGATGGCTTTTTCTGGTGGACATCATTTGGAGTAAAAAACCCAAACGGCTCATTCCTCGCAAAGTCATATGTAATATCCTTGGGTATACATCATTAGTTGAACAGACTTGATTCGTGTTCTGGAAATGGCCCACTTGTAATACTTGGGAACCTCTGTTTTTGTGGTGCTGCCCTCATTATAAATTCTTAAACCTGTGTTCTGTTTGCCCTGCTCATCTTGTACATTGAAAATCAAACGGCCACTATCACACCTTGATGGTATGTCTGGATGGGTTCCACTTGGTTTGAGTTTTCTCGGTCTCCTTCTGGTTGCCTTGATCTCTGCTACTTGATTGGCTTTCACATTGCCCAAACTAAAAGCTATACTGACATCCTCCTTGTCTGGATCGGTCTGATTTAAGGACAGGGCATGCTCCCTTGATTGAGTCTTTGAAGAACCGTCAGAGCTGTGGTCGATTGATATTGAACCTTTAACTTTTATATTATCAAAGTTCACATGCTTTGTGCTGCTGGAATTATCATCTTGAATTGTTTCCAGATTAGGGGGGTAATTAAAGCTCATGGCTTTTACTATATGGATTTATAAAATTCCTTATAAGTATTAGATGCCTCACAAAATAGTCCTTAGTTTGTCAGGTGGCGGGGCAAGGGGCATTATCATTACCAGACTGCTCAAAGAAATCGAAAATCGAACTGGCAGGCGAATCATTGACCTTGTGGATCTTGTTAGTGGAACTTCCACGGGTGGGATCATTGCCATTGGGTTGAACATCAGGCATCCAGATAGGGCAGGCGAACCCAAACTCACAGCCAGTGATTTACATAATATTTACCTCACTCAGCTGCCCTTGATTTTCGCGAATCCTCGAAATATAATCGAAAATGCCCTTTTTAACACCAAGTATGATGTGGCTCCTTTAGAAAGCGCGATCAATTCTGTTACTGGCGAATCCCTCATTCAGGATTCTCTGAAGGACATTGTGATTACTTCGTTTGATACTCAGTACATGAAACCTATATTTATCACAAACGATAACAACTACAACTTTCTGCCCTGTAAAATAGCAGCAAGGGCTACCTCTGCTGCTCCCACCTACTTTTCTCCTGTGAGTATAGTTGATTTTAATCGAGGGGTAACTGCTTGCCTTATTGATGGTGCTATTTCAGGAAACAATAACCCAAGTGTGTGTGGCTATAGCCATGCGAGGAAGATTTACAGTGATGATGATGACATTATAGTTATAAGCATCTCTTGTGGTGAGGTAGACCCATATTTAGAGTCTGATTATTTCGGCTATGGTTATGAGACTGTGAACAGTTGGGGCATTCTCTCATGGATTGCCTCAACAGATGGAAGCCCATTGATTAACATGCTCATGGCAGCAAGTGAGCTGTCAGCTCTTGACAAGATGGAGGAGTTGCTGCCTTACAACTACGATCAGGATTATGGGAGGTACTATAGGCTATCTGTTCCTCTTCCAAATCACATAGTCAAGTCCCTTGATGATACCTCTAAAATCCCCGACATGCTTTCGTTCACTGAGACATACATAGCAGCAAACAACACCATGATTAATAAGCTTTGCGATTTGCTGGTAGCAAACTATGAATTAAAGAACCCATCAAAAGCATACATCTCTTCCACTCTCACCCTGTCACCACCTTTGGATGCTAATTGGTACAAACTTGCTGATGATGCCTTTACTGCCTCCTCCTCTGTGACAGGTAAAGAGCCCCACATGGCTCGACCTTCATCATTTGGCTGGGAAGCTGGGGCATTTGCTCCAGAGCAGATATGGGAGACCCCACTGAGTACCTTCAAGTTGCGTTCCCATACACTTTTGAACTCTCTTCAGTGGTTGCCTATGGGTCAGGGACACCAATGCTTTATAAAGACTTTCAATGTGGCTACATCAACTAATGGGGTCAACTGGTCTTTTATTCGAGCCGAAGGGCAGAACAAAACATTTGTTTGTGAGAATATAAACAATGCTAATAATTCCGGCGATGTAGCTTTATTAAATGGTTACCCTCTCACCATCAAGGATGCTTTCTACATAGGGTTCTCTTTGAGAATCAAGTATGTTCGCATTTATCCCTTGTTTATGTCAATGCTCCACAATGAGAGTCGATTTACAGGTGCGTTTATTCGATAAACTCGAGCTGAAAAGAATTGTCAATTCCATTCATGTCAATGATGTCACCAAAGTAGTCTTTGAACTCAACTGTTAGTTCTCTCACCACCAGATGTCGGTCATTAATTCGAATAAACTCCCATGTTCACCATTATAGTAAACATAGCCTCCTATATCCTTGCTTAATTGGAGTCTCAGTATGGCGCCTTGGTTTTGTGGCTGTGATTTTGGACTATATTATGTCTGCTGGCAAAGGGAGCAAGTTCTTTGACATGTAAATAAAGGTACTGCTCAGCATTCATATCTGCCATCTTATTGCTGTAATAAACATATCTAAGAGGTGTGGATGAAAGTCTGGATCCCGAAAAGGTAGTTCCCACAAGGGGTGATTGAGTGTGATAGGTTTGCCATCATACTTTAGAAAATTCTCAGGGCGATATGGAGATTGAGAGGGCGAATTGTCATCCATAAATGAAGACTGGAACTCAGTTGAGCTTAACCCCAGAAGCTTACCAATACGCTTATTGCTTGCTCTTATACGGAAAAATCGGTTACTGTAGAACTCCACTTTATAAGTGGTTGGATTGTAGAATAATTTGAATTCGAAAGCAACTGTTTTTCCTGCTATAGTTTCCTCATAGAACACATAGTTCAATCCATAGTTGTATGGTTGGGTGACCCCAAAATGACCCTGATTGATATAACCGGTTGGCAGAGGAGAGATGTTGTAAGTTACTGTTTCAGTGACAGAACTATCCTGATAGGTGAATTCCACTATTAAATGATCTGTTCCCACACTATTGTAAATGCTGTTTGGAATTTCTGCGTAAATGATCCTACACTCTCGAGGTCTCTCTACTGGTGTTGTGAGGGCAACCCTGTAAGAGTTTTCGGTTTCACCTTGGCTGCGATCCCTGCTATCAACATTGACAAGCCGGTTCATTTTAATATATGAATATAGATAAAAGGAGAATGCCCGTGGACTACATTGAGGTGAGCTCTTTTAATACAATCTCTGGTGACGGTCCTACTTCAAGCTTTGTAGCTCGACTTCCAAACATATATGAGAATGTGAGGGCTGTCAGGCTGGTCTCGGCCGAATTTTATAATAGTATCCCTATGGTGAGTGGTGAAACGCAACCAGGGATATTACAATTGATAATTCATTCAGCATTTTTTGGAGTGAAGAATTCGATGGTGCTGGCATTGATGGCATTCCAACTACTCGACCAGCGGCCGGCTTTGAACCTTGGAAGCAATTAATCATAAGTCGCAAAAACCCATTCAAAGCCACCAGCAATTGGTAAATGTAATTAATGCGAAATTCGATGATAGAGAGCCGGAACCATCTATTCGCTGTAAATGGGATGAGTCACTAAAACGAATTATATTCCACTCAGAGAAACCTTTCTATCTAGCCTTCTCTGTTGCTGGAAATCCAAACCAGAAAACGATCCAAAAGTTACTGAGCGCTGCCCGATTGCTTGGTCTTGATCCCGGAAGATATGGAAATTCCCCAATCCAATCACAGGTTTATAATGCTCTTACTGATGGCATCTTTACTGGTGAACGGGTGAATGGTATTATATCTTCGTTTGAGCCTGAAAAGACCAGGGACAGTGTTTTATTTGTCAGAGTAAAAGAGTTGGGTGATCTGGTTCAGTGTGGGGATGGTCTCCTGACTGGTTACTTCCATAAAATAGTGGTTCCTGACAAGGACTACGGTGAGCATGTGGTTTACAATTCGACAGAATCCCACCCACTTTACAAATACTATAACAAAAAAATGAGTTTGTCTACATTCTCTGTGGATATAGTAAATGCTATAAACGAACCAATTGATTTTGAGGGTCAACCTGTCCACCTCACATTTGAAATTCGCTATGGGGACGAGCCAGCAGGTGACCCTCTCTATGAATACTTTAAGATGCGGATGTCGCAAAGTCATCCAACATATCCGGTCATTGCGAGTTTCGGGTAAACACAAGGATCATTCGTAATTTTTTTATGTTACAGTATAATAAAAGCGAAAATCATGGATATTACGTCGACCCTCCAGCGCCTTTCGTTGAAAGAAGCCCTAACAACCCAGAGGAGGCCAAGGCCTTCTTTCTGGATAACTCCCTTATGCTTGGTCTTGAATCCAAGTCTAAGCCCGTTCTTGTTGTTGTGAACCCGAGCAATACTTTTGAAAATAATGTTGGAAATCGCATTTCATTCAAACTCCCTCGCTACAATTCTGTGGCAAACTCGAACTTGCCTTTGACCTTCCAGCTATCACTTTTGGTGATGCTGATCTTGTTCGAAATGGATACACTCGCCCAGTTGGTGCTTTGGTTCAGCGACTTGAAATTACCTATGGGTCATACACCTACCATATCCCTTCTGATTTCCTTGCTCATTTCCCTCTTGTCTATTATAGTGAGGACCAACTTGCCAAAAAGAAGCGGTCAATGGGTATGCTTCACGGCATCCCCGCCCATGGAACCAACCGACTTGGTGGTTCTTTCTTCGTCGAAATTCCTGTGCCTTGGCTAAACCACTACCTACCTCTTGGTGCTCTGTCTGGTGAAATGGTAGTAACTGTTTGGTTCAAGGATGTAGGGAAGGGTTATGTTGAGACTTCTTATGGTGGTCGTACTCTTCCTAAGGCTGGGGACACAGCCATTGATGGGGACAAGGACGATGGGCTTGGCGTCGCACCTGCTGAATCTGTGCTGGCACATGTTGGCCAAAACATCACCACTTTCAATCTTGGTGCGCCAAACGTTGAAATTAAAATTACTTCTCCTCGCCTTTATATGTATGCTGTTAATGTGTCTGATGAGCTTTTCGCTACTGTTATTGAGAAGGTAAAGACAACTGGCATGGCTATCCCTGCTCTGGATATTGGATTTGTGGATGTCAGTGATTTGAAAGCCAAGGGCGGCGCCCAGCCCAATCGAGTTAACCTCTCCCAAATCTCAGGTCTTGTTTATGCTCTGCTTGTTTCAGTTCGTGATAACGCTAATGTTGACAAAGCAAATGTTCCCACAGTGTACTTAAGACCTACTCCAACTCCAAAGAGATCACATTCACAATTGAGATAAACGCCAGCGACTTTTTGCCACTGAGCCAATTTCGCTCCTCAAAGGTGCTGAGCTGATTGCTGATGTCTTCAAATGCTCTAATATGGATAAGGTTGCTGATCGCTATGTTCTTTCGGGTATGAGTTTCTGTCTTGATGGTGAGAAGGCAATTCGCAATATTGCCCAGTCTGGCTATGTTGACCTGACCAATTCTTCATCTTCATTCCTCACTCTCTACATGCCCACTGACAAGGCAATTGATGTCAATGTTCGCGCTCTCATGCATAGTTTCATTATTGTGACAAGGACGGCTTGAGGCGAATCAATCTATAAACCATATTCAGTCACATCGTATTATTTTTATCTGGTTCTTTATAGAAGGAAGCATGGGCGACTTGGACGAATTTAATGCTGGTGAGATGATAAATCCCCCTTTCCGCGTTTTGGCAATTGGCAAATCTGCTACTGGTAAATCAGAGGCTGTAAAGTACTGGCTCAAGCAGCTTCATGATGCCAAAAAGATTGATGTCGTTTTGGTGGTGAGTGGAACAAGCTTTAATCATTTCTGGGATAAGGTGGCCACATTACAATTGGGGAAATGGGACGCCCCTTACATTGCTAAATTGCTGGATGAAAGGCAAGAGAAAATAGAAAAAGGGAACCTGTTAACCAATTATGTGTTGTTTTGGACGACCTTATTGACAACGAAATAGTAGATTTGACCCGAGATAAAATAATCGGAAGTCTTTACAGTCGTGGTAGACATTCGAAAATATCTATTATCTGTATCACACAAAAGCTAAGGAAAGTCTCATCAACAATTCGCGTCAACTCAGATTATGCTATGTTCCTAAGCGCTGCCAATAGAAAGGAGCTTGAAGCCATTGAGGAAGAATACAATATAATGCGGGACAAAGATGTTTTCTATAAAATGTTTGAAGAATATGTACATTCCTATCAGTTTCTAATTTGGTCATCTGCCGATTATTCTGTGAAATATTTCGTAGATAAAGCGGATTTGGTCAAAGATTTCCCATTTCCACGGTTCCACAGGAAGCCAAAGAAGAAAGAAGATGAGCTTAAACCACCAGAGAAAGAAGAAGGGCGAAAAGAAGTGAGAAGCCAAGTTCATAGTAATAAGTTAATGCGATATAAACGCGGTCTATAAAAATATCTCTCACTTTAATAAAGACACAATGCCCCCCAAACGCAAAATAGGCATCCCTGCTGGGGCTGTTGGTTATTCAGGCGGTGGTAACAATGGCTCCATTAACACAGACCCGCTTAAATTCAATGGAATGAATGAGGTTAAGCCATCACAGCAACAAGAGGATCCCCTTAATGCCGCCTATGAGGAATCTTTTGATGACAAAGCCCCACAGACGTCCACCAGTGATCAGCTCAACATCTCCCCTGAAGCTTCTAAAATGAAGGCTGTGGGTGAGGGTGCCAGGCGAATTATAGGTGCTGCTGATGACAAAGGTCTTGGGCTCCAAGATCTATCACTCACTCGCAAAGGTGAGGGTCTCAGTAAAGAATCCGACAAGGTTATCCAGTCTATGGCGGGTGAAGTCACATACAAGACTGCTCCCACCCAGAATATTCATAGAGTTCCCAAGGCTCAATGGGACGAGATGACTGCCAAGCTTAAAGATCTGGAAGCCAAATCAAGTGCCTTAGAGCAATATGTAACTGAGAAGAGAGAGAGATCCAAACTCAAGGAGATGCTAAGAAAGGAGGTGTTCAAAATGGGGATCACTGGGATTCCAGATAAACAGTTTATTGCCAAGAAAGAGAACCAAATTGATGAGCAAGCTGTTGATGAAATGAAAACAAAGACCCAAAAGGGGACTATTGAGCCAGGTGCTACAAAGGCTGAGGTGGACAAAGGTGTAGCCCCCACAGTGTATAAACGACGGGTTTGGCTTTGAGAAAAAATAAACGTTTTTTCTATTATAAATGGATGATACCATCAGTCTGGTTGAGTTCACCGTTGATAGTCCTGTTAGTGAGAGTTATATTAAGAGCGCTGTAGCAAACCAAAAACGATACAGGGAAGACCCAGAATATAGAGAGTTTAAGAAACA
Organism: Cyanophora paradoxa; assembly: GCA_004431415.1. Classification (NCBI taxonomy): domain Eukaryota; class Glaucocystophyceae; order Cyanophorales; family Cyanophoraceae; genus Cyanophora; species Cyanophora paradoxa. The sequence continues at coordinate 105,612 of QPMI01000689.1, forward strand.
GCAAGCCTTGGCATCATATTATCGCCGAAGGGCACAAAAAGATGTTGTGAGGCCTATAGGGAGGCCAATTAAACATTATTTGACCACTGAGAGCAGCAACTGAGTTATTTTGTCCTGTTACTTGTAAGATGTGGCAATGGCTCCAACAATTGCTGGATATGTTTCATATACATGTGACCAGCAATTATAAGTGTAGCTGTTGTGATACTACTATTGACGTCAGCATTGGATCTTCCTCCCCAAGTGGATCCAGGAGTGGGTCTCCCTATGATGTGGTGCGCTCAACTGAGGGGCAAAGGGTAAGCTTGGAGAGCATTGAAGAGGTGACAGGGGAGCAATTTGCTCAGGCTGTAAGCAGCGCTTGGAATGAGTACCAAGGAAACCGTCTACATTGAACACATTATCTGCCATCAGGGAAGGGGCTAATCTCATTTCCAAGCATGAGGAGATCGTTTGATATTTTTTGTAAAGCTGCTTTGATATGTGGAGACAGGGGGGCTATTCGATGACCAAGGTTGTACAGTTCTATAGAGACGCGATGTATGGAGTCACTCAATTCAGGGCTTGGAGACGTCAGCGCCAAATATGAGAGTTCAAAGGAGACCTCTACAAGGCGAGTATGGATGGGAGTTGTCATAATAATCTACTTTTAGGCAGCATAAAAATGCGAAAGGGGCGGCTCTGCGTAGAGCTTGATGAGAGCTTCACAGGAAAAAAAAGAGCGCTCAAAACGGCCAATCTGGTGCCGAGATATTCGCGTTTGAAGTTCCTTAAGTGGCTCTAATTGAAAGTTTTAGAAACATTCTTATAGAGCTCTATAAGGAAATAGCTGCGCAATCTCAGCGTTGCGCGGCCATACAAGGAGCAATCTCAGGCTTGCGCAGCCACACACTGAGCAATCTCCGGCTTGCGCGGCCATACAAGGAGCAATCTCAGCGTTGCGCGGCCATACAAGGAGCAATCTCAGGCTTGCGCAGCCACACACTGAGCAATCTCAGGCTTGCGCAGCCCGCGTGTATATGTATATGATATATATGAAAAAAAAAACAAGTTTTGGTAAAAACTACAGCGCCGTGATCGCCATGACGCGGCGAGTCCGGAAAGCTATGATATATATATATGTCATGTGACATTATGATATATCATATACATATATCATTATGGTATATACAAGTCGCTCAAATTGAAGTCTTATAAGGTCTTATAAGAGTTGTCTTATAGAATTCTTTTCTAAAATCTTATATGGTCTTATAAGATTTAATGTGCGTACCGTAGCGCAGTACGCAAGCCACTTTGCGTACCGTAGCGCCGTACGCAGCCCACTGTGCGTACCGTAGCGCAGTACGCAGGCCACTGTGCGTACCGTGGCTCAGTACGCAAGCCACTGTGCGTACCGTAGCGCAGTACGCAAGCCACTGTGCGTACCGTAGCGCAGTACGCAGGCCCTGTGCGTACCGTAGCGCAGTACGCAGGCCCCTGTGCGTACCGTGGCTCAGTACGCGCGAACGTACATATGTATATGATATATATGAAAAAAACAAGTTTTGGTAAAAACTATAGCGCCGTGATCGCCATGACGCGGCGAGTCCGGAAAGCATGTTATATATATATGTCATGTGACATCATAATATATCATATACATATATCATTATGGTATATACATTTGGTATATGCGAAACTGAAAATATTCGTAGCTCGTCACCAGATCATCGTAAGGCTATGATGTTGGAGTCTATAAATATCTACTTTGTACGAGGAATCCAACGGTGATAGCGGCAAGGAGTGAATCGGTGATTTTAAGATGGGGTACTTACAATTTTCATGACTTTCTCCAGCTAAAATTTGCTTTGTGGAGTAGGGCATACCCCTCCATGCCATAGTTATCACATATGATGTTCTCATATGCCTCCATCAATCTGCGCAATTCTTTACTTTTCTGGGGGTTGATGTCTTGGGGGGACTTCCTATACTCATCATAATACTGCTGCCTGACTGCCTCCCACAGTTCAACCATGTCCTCAAGGGGGATGTCATCATAGCTGCTATCTGAGTCCATGGTGGTACTGGTGGGCTTATGTAAGACTGTTTGGGGGGTTGGGGGTGTCAAGAATCAATTTTTGGTGGGCACTTGGGGGCTTGGGCTCTTCACCATGCTATATGAAGATGTCCTTAAGTGCTGGTGGCCTACAAGCAAGTGGGGTGATTTTGGGGGGGTTAGGGGACTCAAGGGAAGTTAGGGGGTTTCTGCCAACTGACGTCTTGTTGTTTAGGTTACCATTCTCAGTCTGGAAGGTGGGGTTTAGGGGGGATTAGGGGGTTGTGAGTGGGTAGGGGGGTATTCTCTCACAACTCTATATATTTCTGGCTTGTTGCTTAAAAATGAAAAAGAGTTGGAGGCTATAGGAGTTATATATCCCCCCCTAGGTCCCCTAACCCCCCCACATGTATACATTATTACCATTTCTGGTCATAAAACAACCAGAAAGTAAAAAATGAAGGTCCCCCAGAAGGTCCCCCAGACGTCTTGAACCCCCCCCAAAAACCTATCATGAGCCCCCTAATCCTCCTCCTCTTCCAAAAATTCTATCAACAGCCCACAGCTCTTGAAGTAAGCCATCATCTCATCCCACTTGAAGACATAACACTCCCTTCCACAATACTTGGTAGGCCTCACATATTCCAGTCCAGCCATCTCAATGTAGAACTTCCTTGAGCTGAATTCATTCTTGAATTTATTAATTGTAATGAACTGCTGGAACCACTCCCACACCTGTTGCCTGTTCTCAGTCCTTGGTGTATCCTTGGTAATCTTTTGGGTGTCTACCAAATCCTTGGTGAACAAGGCAGTGACAGGAACACTTGCTTGTTGGGCAAGGTAGTAGCTGTTGGTCATTGGCCTGTCAGCATACCAGTTCACATCTGTGACATCCACCTTGTTTTTCAAGTAAAGGAATACCATGTGCTGGTTTCTTGGCTCCTTCAGCCAATTACCCAGTGACTTGAATATTTCATGTCACCCTTTTTCTTGTCACTCACCTCCACAATCACAAACCTTCTATCTCCAGCCTCCACTTTGATTGGTAGGGTGTTGTTGGTAGTAAATATGATCCTGGCAAAATTCCTCACCTCATGAGAATTGACATACTTAGCCTCAATTACAATTTTCTCAGCAGTGATCATGTCCTTGAGGGCATCACTGTTGTGAAGGTGTCTTTGCCACTTGCCTCATTCACAGTGATAAGTAGTTTGTGCTTTCGCTGGTGGGCAAAGTTTCCAAATAAGTCCTTCAGTGGGTTGGCTGTGCTGAAAGCCAAGTCCCACCCAGTATTTCATTTTGAAACCAATCCAATATGATGTTCTTCCCCACTCCTTGCTTTCCCTTGAAGATGATTGAAATCCCATTCAACTCCCCAGGTCTCTGAATAATGTGGGCAAAGTACTTCAGTATGTAATTGAATGTAGAAGCATCTTCACCACTGAGAATCATCATGTGGTCAAGGAATGGGCTAACATCTTCCAGTTACATCAGGAGGAATATCCATTTCACTCACATCCATAAGCTCACCTTTCATACCAGCATAGGCATTAAACACCTTGGCAGTGGTGGAAGCAGATTTTACAGGAGGTGGGAGGAAGTCCAAGTAATCATACCTTGTGGCAGTCTCATCTTTCGCCCACTTTTTGATGAAGTTATGAGGCTCCATCTTCATAGACATTAGGTCAAACTCTGTGTATGAATGTGAGGGTATACATCCTCAGCCAAGCTTTTGAAGCTGGTTGTGTCATACTTCTTGGTATGATCATTCCAAGACAAGACAAACCCAGGCTTCATAATGTGAGCAAGTCTGGCATCCATGTAGGGCTTGATCTCCATGTAATCACAGTTGGTAGGAATTGGAGCAGTCTTGTAATCAATGTTGGAAAGGGAAGCTTGACATTCAGGTACATCAAACCCACTGGCCATAGGTTTTTCCACAAAAGTCACCCTGTAGCCAGTTTTCCCTCCACATAATCACTAACCTCTTCCAAAGCACTCAATACTTTGGGGTCTTTCCTGATCATACATCCATCAAAGACCAAGACATCCACATGGAGCTTAAGAGCACTGAAGTACTCACAAGCAGCCATTAACACCTGATTCTCAAGGTCACATAGTACCATATTCATGGTGGAACCAAGTACATTGCTTTCTTTCTTGCGCTTAGCAATAGCATAGAAGCGCTGCTTCTCAATCCCACCAATGAATTGATGGACTTTGGCCATTTCCTCTTTGAGATCACTGAAGTACTTGTGATTGTAAGTAGGCTGAGAGGTCAGCCCCTTGCCCACCATTGATGACTGCCAGAATGCTGCGCTTGACATCAGCCTTGGATTTCTGGGTGACCTCACAGAGATCATCAAGAATTTCATCCCTGCTCTGAACATATTTGTTCAGCTGAGGAGTGGCAATTGAATGTTTCTCACAATACTGAACAAGCAGGACAGGGTGGCAGTTCACAATGTCAATGTCATAGTAGTAGTCCTTGGAAATGGTGTGGCGAATTTCCCTACAGATGCTTTGAAGGCTGGGGGTTTTTCCATCCACAAAGTACCACAGTGTTGTGCTTCACCTGCTTATATTTACAGGTGTGGTAGCCCTCATGATCGACGATAGAAAGTAATTTCTGGATGATGGCTCTCATTTGGGTCTTGTCAGTTTCAGGGCGAAACTGGAGATTATCAAAGTTCTCCACCACCCATTTGAGGTTACTCTGTGGATGCGCTCAGTGAGAATGAAGGTGTTGCCATTGGGGTTGATTGAGCTGAATGAGGGAGCCATTCTATAATAGGGTGAGATAATTATTTCAGTGAACTATACCTTAAGTACTTTTCAGAAAAAGGAGTAACTCCAATCAATTTTTCGGACCCCCCACCCTCATACATAGGGATTTCGCTTCCTTGGCCGCCCCCTCCGGTCAGGAACAGCCTCTTCAAACAAATACCTGATACACAATAAAGCGCCTGCTCTGTACGTACTAACCCTTACATATTTCTTGTGAAGCTCTCGAAACTCTGGGTCATTTTGAATCCTGCGTTGGATGTATCTCATTTGCTTTGTGTATGCCATTGCTTGATGCGTTTCCTCTTATAGTATAGTTGAGATTTCTTTTTAAGTAGATTTCACTCTTCAAAACGTTGGAGGGATAGCTTACATGCGCGTACTATTTTTTGGGTGGGCACCCAGTTACTCAGCCTCTTCTCAATCTTGCCACATTGAGTAATCATCTGATTAATCCAATGAACCTCCCCCAAATCACAGAAATTTATGTCCCCAGAAGCATGTTTAAATAATGAGTTTCTGAGCTCTTTGCTCTTTTGAACAAAGATATTCTTGACATCACTCCACAAGAGTTTGATAATTGGATTTGACCCTTCACCATACTGCCATGTAGAGGAGTTACCAACCCGAAAATACCATAGTCCTTGTTTTTTACCTTCAGGGATTCTGTAAAGCACCTTGTGACTAAGAGCCAGACGGGCAACTTCAGCTATTGACTGTCAGTGCCCTCCATGATACATCGTGAGACAGCTTGTTTAATAACTCCTCATTCTTGGATTGGACAGCATCCACTTCAGTGGTGTCAATCGTGAGAATTCGAGCATCCATTGTGACAATCATCTTGATCTCCTTTGAATATAGTAGAGAAAATAATCTTTAAGTAGTAACTATACCAGCACTTAAAGAAATAAAATGTTCCCTATATAGAATACAGCCCCCACAACCATGCCCCGCCCCAGCCACTACCAAATTAAGGAGCTCCAGGACAAGATTCTCGGGAATCTGGCCTTCCTCCTTGCGAACCACTCCATCAGTGAAAGCGAATATGAATCATACATAAGCCAAACCAACAAAGCTCAAGGGCTTCAAGCTCTCAATCGAGAGCTATTAGGGAAAATCGACGCCCTTGATGAGACTGATCGCCTTGGCCAAATCCAAGTCGAACAAACACCACAACTCAAGTCAGAGGAGATGAATACACTACCTTAATAAATGAGCATCGCGCTCTCTGAATAATAAATACATCGATTTCACATCAGAGCTCAGCACCAGATCCTGACCACTCAAGAGTTTATAGACACCTACTCTGAGGAACTCCACACAAGGCTCCAAGATGCCATCAATTCACAGATGTCGATTAAAACTCGCTTTACGTTGTCTGTCGCTTTTCTAAGCAATAATTCGAGAGATTTATTACCAAGCACATTTACAGCACCTATGCTATCATGACAAGATCTCGAATCCTCACAAAGAGACAGCTAAACTTGCCAAGGAATGCCAGTCGCAAATTAATGTCACAGATAGCTACAATTAGATAGCATCAAGCCCTCAGGGTCATTGTTCTCCTTTAAGCCATCTCAGGAGGAGCATTTATTCCCATTGCCTGAGTGGCTAAAAATAAACGCGCCATTGTCAATGTTAATAACAAGGACAATAGGTGCTTTGAATATCCATCCTGAGCTATATTCACAAGGACGAAGTAAATAGCCACAAGCGCAATGAGACTTCCCAATACAGGAGGTGGTTCAAAAAAGAACTAAATTTCGAGGGCATTGAGTTTCCTGTAAGGCGGATGCTGATACTATTGATCTCTTTGAAAATCTCAATCCAGCAATCTCTGTTAATATTTACGACCCCTCTAATCTACAGAAGAAATTAATCTACTCCACAACAGCTCCTCAAGGAACAGGAAACACCAAGTGGATCTGCTGCTAATTACAGACGAAAATGGTAACAGTCATATACCACAATATTCAGCATGTCCAGAGTCTTAGCTAAAAATGATAAGCAGCGACTCCATTTCTGTAAAACCTGTTCCAACCACTTCAAGACTGAGGAGAAGCTTCAATCCACATTCAAAGCAAACGTTGTGTGGATTGGAAGACAAGTGCTGGAGAGACCCCAAAACAACCCACATTCATTGAATATGGTCTTAAACACTCTCAAAGACTGTATTCCTCCCGTGATTGCCTATTGCTATTTCGATTTTGAAACAGATCTGGTATGTTCAAGATCAAATCAATCTCACTGACAGCTCTTCATAATAATAGAGTAGTACTCACTAAAACCCACTCCAACATCTTTGAGCTCCTGAATACCTCGACAGCAAGCCCCAGAGCTATTCAAAGCCTATTTACCAACCCCAATGTCACTGACCAAAGAGCAGAAACGTACCCATTACCTTGCTAAAACCTGCTACATCTGCCAAGGTGATTTCACCCAAGACAATATAAAGTGAGGGATCACTGACCACAAACTGGCGATTTTGTAGGCACAGCATGTCGCAAATGTAATCTCCACAGACGCACCAGCAATCTCACCAAGATTCCCATAGTGACCAATGATCTGTCCCTATCTGGAACGCAGATATTCAAGGCAGTCGCCTTAAATCCCGAAAAAAGGGTGGAAGTCCTCGCAAAATCGTTTGACACTACATGTCGATCACCTGGGGCTGTTTCAAATTCATTGACATCAAAAACTTTATTGATTATGGCGTCCAGAACGGGAAGGATTAATGAAAAGTTCCAGCTTTTCCGCCAGAAATCACACAAAACTTTTGGGATGGATGCTGCCCCTATGTCTCAAGTCCAGGGCTTTCGTGGGACAGCATGCTATCGATTACCAAGCCCAAAATCGAACTCTCTCCAACCTTGATATGTACAACATGGTTGAAGGCATGATCAGGGAGGCCTTTCGATTATGAATCATAAATATGCCAAAAAGGAAAGGGACAGACACATTATATATTTGGATGCCAATAACCTATATGGATATGCCCTGTCCCAAAAGCTACCCCTCTCGAATTTCCAATGGCACCCAGAACCCTCAAATTACGACCTGTCATCAGCAGAGGGGCCATCTTAGAAGTTGACATCATTATCCCAGCACCTCCATCAACTCCACAAAGAACTGCCTCTTGTCATCAGAGAACAGAAGATGGGCTCAAGCAGCCTGCGAAGACATATCAACTTTGTGGTGTCGAAACCTTTGCTCCAATTCATGGTAGCACAAGGCTTAAAGGTCACCAAAAATCCACAGGGTGCTAACATTTACTCAGGCTGCCTTTTGAAGCCTTACGTCGAATCCAATGCCCAAAACCGCAGAGCAAGCCGCCTCCAAACCCGAAAAGGACTTCTTTAAGATCATGAACAATAGCCTTTTCGGCAAAACCATTGAGAAAGTGAGAGGAAGGTCTAATGTCAAGATTGCCACCAACGAAAAGCATTTATGAATACGCCAGATCGCCCCTACTCAAAAGCAGAAACAAGACTAAGCGATTCAGCAGTAGCCTTCGAAATGCTACAGAAAAGATGTCAAGTTAGATAAGCCCATAGCAATTGGGCAGTTTGTTTGATCTTGCCAAGCTGCGCCTATTTGATTATTATTATAACACCATCAAGCGGAAATGGCCAGACTGTAAACTGCTTTTTACTGATACAGATTCGCTTTGCTTCAATAAATTCGAAAACTATAGCAAAAGACCTACAAGACATTGACACCACCCCACAGAGCTTGGAAAGTTCAAAAATGAGTTTGAGGGCAGAACCATTATGAATATGCTGGGGTAAGGCCGAAATGCTACAGCATTAAAACAGATGATGAGGAAATAAAAAAACTGGCAGGTGTTTGTAAGGAGACCATTCAAGCAGATCTGTCTTTCCAAGATTATAAAGACCATGTGTCCACCAAAAACCCAAGCAAATCGAAATGACTGTCCAAAAGAAGCTTGAAAATGAGACCTACAATGTGAAGATGTCAAGATTGCTTTCTAATCCCAATATAGATGTCAATCAAAGATCACACGCAGACAAACAGAGTACGATGTGAGTATATTGCCAATCCAATCCCTCAAGAGGAGAGAGGGGGTCGCATTCAGAAAAAGAGTGACCTAAAGCTTTAGTTCCTGCGGATATCCCAACTGCCATTGCTGTGCCCACTTGGATCCCTTAGCAAGGACATTCTATGACACCAAGGTAGGATTTAAAGGCCTTGCTTCATTGGCCAAAGAGCTTCCAGATGTGCCAAGAAAGACAATCCGTAGATTCTATGATGCCCAAGAAATCAACCAGATA
>QPMI01000690.1:0-55535 GCA_004431415.1 Cyanophora paradoxa
CACTGAGTCAGGCTGCCTCGCGTTAAACTCGACGCCATAGAGCAGCAGCTTCCAAGTCGGCGACGCTCGTGTGTGATCCAACGCTACGGTGCGGGGCGCCAAAAGCGGCGGATCCAACGCCACTGCATTGCGTTAAACTGGACGCTACGATTCGGGCGCCGAGCATCGCGGGAGATTCAACGCCACTGCCTCGCATTAAACTCGGCAATGATCGTGTGAAATCCAACGCTACGGACCGCCAACGGTGCGGGGCGCCAAGAGGGGAGGATTCAACGCCACTGCAATGCGACTGTATTGCGTTAAACTGGACGCCACGGTACGGGCGCCAAGCCCCGCGGGGGATCCAATGCCACTGCTTCGCGTTAAACTTGACGCCATATTGCAGCTAGCGTTTCCCAATTGCAAGCTCAACCTCGTGTGATCATGAGATCTAACGCTACGGTGCGTGGCGTCAAGCCGCGGGGGATAAAACGCCACTGCATTGCGTTTGACTCGACGCCATATTCAATGACTGCAGCTTGGCGACGCTCGTACAAGATCCAACGCTACGCGTATACGTACGTATACGCGTGCATGGTAAACGTATGCATAGCATTGCATACCCGCCGGCGCCGGGCCGGTATACCGTACGTTGGCCCGGTAGTACCGGTGCGGCCCGGGCGCCGGGCGCCGCGGGCCACGGTAACTAGAACGTTGACGTCGACGTTCACGTTGTCGCAGTTGCAATGGGGTACAGCTGGTCTCGAGGAAAAAAAACAACGACTTGCAGCAGCAGCAGCAGCCGGCGAGCCGGGCACGGATCGACTCCCATCATCCTCGGCACACCACCACGCATCCAGCTTGCCCAGCAGCGTGTACGCGCACTCGCGAGTAGCCCGGCCGATCGGCCAGTGTGCGATCAACGTCGAGGCGCGCCGCGGTACCGGTTTCTAGCACAGATCAAAGAGATGCCGCACGCGAGCCGCGCCACTGAGCGGTCCGTGTCGTCGGGGGATTGTCCGAGCGTGCGCGCTCCGAGGTTCGCCCCGCCCGCTCTCGCCTCGGACAGCCGGGACAGGTCGCCGGGCACGGGCGCTCTTCTGACGCTCGGCGGAACCTCGGGATCACGCAGACTATCTACTGAAGCTCCGCGGGATCCTTGCGCCCTCGTTGACGTGTGCGTCGCCGCCGGCCTCCGGAGCGTTGGTTGACCTGACCTCGTCGCGCAGCGCTCTCAGGAGCGTGATCGAGCACCGTGCACCAAAGTCCGCGCCTCTTGACACGCCTGGGACGCGCCGCCGCGACGGGTTCGCTCCCCGCCCGCTCCCGGCCTCGCGCTCTCGATCCCGATCGGGCGCCTCGCGCGACGCGTCGGCGGCAGGCCTCGTCGACGCGTCGCGACCCTTGGCCGCGCGCGTACGCGACGGAGCGGCGCCCGGCGGCCCCGCAGAGCGCGCATACCGCCTGCAAGAAGTGTCCCCGCGGCCGCACGGACTCTCTTGCATCGCGCGTACTTTCCACCTCGCCTCTCGTACGAACCCTGACCGTCTTTGCAGCGGCGTGGCGCGACAGACGACCGCCTCCCGTACCCCTGGCTACGGCGGCGGCAGCGAGGGGGGTAGAGGTGAGCGCGGGAGACTCCCCCCCCCCAAGGGACCTGAGCCGCCCCCTTCTTCCGCCCGCAGATCCCGCTCCTTCTGGGCGGCGGGGCGAGTCTCCACCGGCCCCGTACCCTGGCTACGGCGGCGGCGGCGGTGAGGGGTAGAGGTGCGCGCGGGAGACTCGCCGGCCCCCCCCAAGGACCTGAGCCGCCCCCCTTCTTCCCGCCGCAGATCCCGCTCCTTCTGGGCGGCGGGCGAGTCTCCACCGGCCCCGTACCCCTGGCTACGGCGGCGCGGCGGCGAGGGTAGAGGTGCGCGCGGGAGACTCGCCGGCCTCCCCCAGGGACCTGAGCCGCGCCCCTTCTTCCCGCCCGCAGATCCCGAGCCTTCTGGGGCGGCGGGGCGAGTCTCACCTCCCCGTACCCTGGTTACGGCGGCGGCGGCGAGGGGGGTAGAGGTGAGCGCGGGAGACTCGCCGGCCTCCCCCGAGGGACCCTGACCCGCGCCCCGTCTTCCCCGCCGCAGATCCCGCCCCCTCTAGGGCGGCGGGGCGAGTCTCCACGCGCCCCCGTACCCCTGGCCACGGCGGCGGCGGCGAGGGGGTAGAGGTGCGCGCGGGAGACTCGCCGGCCCCCCCCAAGGGACCTGAGCCGCCCCCCTTCTTCCCGCCCGCAGATCCGCCCCTCTAGGGGCGGCGGGGCGAGTCTCCACCGCCCCGTACCCTGGCTACGGAGGCGGCGGCGGGGGGGGGGGGTAGAGGTGAGCGCGGGCGACTCGCCGCCCCCTCCCCAGGGGACCCTGACTCGCGTCCTTCTTCCCGCCCGCAGATCCCGCTCCTTCTGGGCGACGGGGCGAGTTTCCACCGGGCCCCGTACCCCTGGCTACGGCGGCGGCGGCGAAGGGGGTAGAGGTGCGCGCGGGAGACTCGCCGGCCTCCCCCGAGGGGCCTGACCCGCGCCCCGTCTTCCCGCCCGCAGATCCCGCTCCTTCTGGGGCGGCGGGGCGAGTCTCCACCGGCCCCGTACCCCCTGGCTACGGGCGGCGGCGGCGAGGGGGGTAGAGGTGAGCGTGGGAGACTCGCCGGCCTCCCCCGAGGGACCTGAGCCGCTGCCCCGTCTTCCCGCCCGCAGATCCCGAGCCTTCTGGGCGGCGGGGCGAGTCTCCACTGGCCACCGTACCCTGGCTACGGGCGGCGGCGGCAAGGGGGTAGAGGTGAGCGCGGGAGACTCGCCGGCCTCCCCCGAGGGACCTGACCGCGCCCCTTCTTCCGCCGCAGATCCGAGCCTTCTGGGGCGGCGGGCGAGTCTCCACCGACCCCTGTACCCCTGCCTACGGCGGCGGCGGCGAGGGGGTAGAGGTGAGCGCGGAGACTCGCCCCGCCGCCCCCTGGGCCCGCCCGCCCCGCCCCCCGCCCCTCCCCTCTCGGACTCATCGGCCCTCAATTCGACAGGGCTGCGGGCGGAGCGCGGGGGCGCGGCTACGCGCGCTGCGGGACGGGCGGCCAGCTGTGAGAGCCGAGGGCGAGGGAGAGGGCGTCGTAGGCGAGCCAGAAGCCCTCCTGCGGCTCCGGGGGCGCCGCGAAGAGGGCCCGCGGCGCCATGCGCTCCTGCGCGCGCCGGGACGCGTTGCGGGTCGACCGGTGGAGACCGAAGAGGCGGGCGGCGTGGGGGCAGCGGCTGGGCTTCAGCGTCGCGGCCGCGAGCTCCCGTGCGTGCTCGCCGCCAGAAACTGCCTCAGCTCCTTGGCGCTCAGACGCGACAGCGCCCTGACCATCCCTCCGTCTCCAGGTCGACGTGCAGCACCTGCCAGGGCGCGATCCGCTCCGCGGCGCGACGGGACGCGGCGCGGGTCGACTTGCGGATGGCGACGATGGCGGCGACGGGCAGCGGTCACGGTCGCGGACGCGTCGTCCCCGGCCGCGGCGCGGGTCGCGACGCGAGCGGTGGTGCGGGGCATCTTGTTTCGATTCGAGAGAGAGAGAGTGGCACGAGGCCGGGCGCGCCCCCCATTTATACCCCCGAGGGCAGGGCTCGGCCCGAATCCGGGCACCCCCCCCTTTCCCCTCCCCTCCTCTCCTCCCCCCCGTACCCCCCCATCCTGACCTGTTTCCCTCGCCCCCGCAGGTCCCTTTCGTCTCCGCGCCTGGGGCCCCGCCCCGCCCGCCGCCCACCCCTCCACTCCCCCTCCCCACCCTTCTCGCCCAGGTACCCCTCCTCGCCCCCTCCCCCCGCCTGGAGACTCGCCGCGCCCCCCGCAAACGTCCCCGCCCTCACCCCCCCCCCCCCACGCAGGCCGAGGCCGCGGTGGTACACGGATACGTTGCCGCTGCAGGAGCGGGGGTACCCGCGCGGCTACCCGGGCGCCCCGGTCCGCGCGCCCCGCCCTCTGCCCCTATCGACCGACGAGCTGAGCGTCCGGGCGCAGCGCCGATCGGGAGGGCGTCTCGGCGGACCGCGTGCACGGAAAGGAGAGGGAGGCGGGCGGCGGGGCCCCGAAGGACATCCAGTCGACGCTGGCGAATCGCCGCCGGAACGGTTCCGGCATGAAGCCCAGCGTCCCCTCGGCCTCGGCGGCGAGCCGCGCGGCGTACCCCGGGTCCTCCCGGGCGAGGCGGGCGTGCTCGGCGGCGGCAAAGTAGGCGCCTCCGACGGGGCACGGCGCGCGGCACACGGGGCAGCTCGCCGCCCTCCAGCGGACCATGCAGCCGTAGCACATCACGTGACCGCACGCCTCGGAGACGGGCCGCGTCACCGGCTCGAGGCAGACGGGGCACTCGTCGGTCCAGCGGAGCGGCGACGGCGGCCCGGCGGCGCGGTTCTGGAAGCAGCGCCAGGCGATGCAGCAGGCGAGGCCAAAGTCGATGTGCCGCTCCCGCGCCGCCTCGTCCTCCTCGGGGTCGGCCCCGAGCGGCATCTCGATCGTCTCGAAGCGGATCCGGCCCTCGGGCGTCGTGCCCACCGCCAGCGCGCAGCGCGAGACCCCCCTCTCCCGATCGTACTCGATGAGCCGGTGCGCGGGTACCCCCGCCTGCATTTCTCCCCCGGGCTCAACGCTGACGGGGTACCCCCTCAGGTCGCCCTCTTTTAGGCTCGCCCCGCGGGGGGTACGCCCGAGGCGGCGCGGCGATTCCGGGCCCCCGTTTCGGCGCAGCCGTCGGAGACGCGATAAAAAGGGGACGGGGCGGGCCTGAATCCGCACACTCTTCGCCGAGCTCTGCACCCCGCGATCATGCCTCCCGTCGCGTCTCCCCTCGTCGTCGCCGCCGTCGAGTCTCCCGGCGGCGCGTCGCCCCCGAAACGGGAGGCGGCGCCGGCGGGCGTCGCGCCCGGCCCGGCCCCGCGTCGCGTCTCCACCTCCTCGGCCCCGCCCCCGTCGCAATCGCGAGGATGGGGCGGGGGCGTGGACGCGGCGGGCTCGCGGGGGCGGAGCCCATGGAGGTCGACGTCGCGCCGGCCGCCGCCGCCGCCGCCGCCGCCCGGGTCCGGCTGGAGGCCCACGCCCTCGTCAAGCCGGCCGTCCCGGGCCTCCCCGACCCCTTCAACCAGCGCTGGCGCCGCCGCCCCCTCCGCGACCTCGTCGACGCGGCGGCGCGGCGCGCCTTCTGCCAGGCCGCCTCCACCCTCGCCGTCCGCCGCCCCGACGGCTCCCAGACCGCCTGCGTCTACGCCGGATTCCTCGACTTTGACGCCGCCGGCATCGCGCCCTCGGAGAAGAAGGGCCTCGCCGCCAGGGCCGCCCCGCTGCGCACCCTCGCCGAGCTCTTCGCCGCCGAGCCGCGCCTCCTGGAGCCGGCCGGGACCGCGTACAGGCTCGCCAAGGCGTGCGGGGCGTACCCCCCCGCGCCCGGCGAGGCGCCGCTCGAGTGCCTCGTCACCTTCAGCGGCCTCAAGGCTTCCACGTCCTCCTCCGCCACCCCGCCCTGCTCGTCCGGGCCCCGGGGCGCGCGTCAAGGCGGACGGCCAGGTGGAGCCGGCGGCGGCCGGCGGCGGCCGGGCCTACTCCGTGGACGACCTCCTGGAGACGGCGCTCGTACCCTGCTCCGCAGGCTGCCGGGCCTCTCCGAGGAGGACGTGCTCGGCATCGTGGCGGCGATCGACAGGTCCCCGCTCAACCCCAACTGCGGCCTCCGCCTCGACGAGTACCCCCACCCGCTCACGGGGCGGTACCCCGTCGCCGTCTCGGGCCCCGACCTCGACGCCCTGATCGAGCCCGACGGCGAGGCGGCGGAGCGGGTCCTCATCGCCGGCGACGGCCCCGCCCCGGAGATCTCGGCCTTTCTCTCCGGCCTCTTCGCCGACCTGGAGCGGCGCGTGGGGACGGAGGAGGCCGTGGCCGCCCTCCCGGCCCTCCCCGAGGCCCCGAGCGCCCCGCGCGAGGGCGGCGGCGCGAGCAGGAAGCGTCGGCGGGACGGGAGCCCGGCCCGGGGCGGCGCCGGCAGCGCGCCCGAGGCCCTGCGCCGGGCCCTGGAGCTCGCCCCGCACCATCGCGATCGGCGGGGCGCGCCCCGCAAGGTCCGACTCGTGGGGCGCTCGGAGGACGGGCGCTACGTCACGTTTCGCGTCAGCCCCGCGGCGGGCAGCGGCGCCCGGTGCCACCTCGGCGTCGAGCACGACTGGCGCGGGACCCTCTGCTCGGTCTCGCAGCTCCTCCCGGGGGCGAGCATGGTGGCGTTCCGGTGCGGGGGCCAGAACCACTCGGACTGCGCCCGGCGCCCCGTCTTTGGGCGGCCCGTCTGGGACGGGGCGCGGGCGGACCCGGCCGAGGAGGCGGCGGACGACGCGGCCCTCGTGGCCCTCGGCGAGTGCCTCTCGAGCATCGCGGACGGGGCGCGCGGCGGCGGCGCCGCCCCGCCCGCCCGCACCCTCCCGTACCCCTTCTCCGTCGTCCCCCGCACCAACGACCGCGTCTACTCTGTCGACGCGCCCTGCGCCGAGTGCGGCGGGGCGCGCGGGGGCGTGCTCGTCGACGTTCTGGCGCGCGAGGTCAAGGCGTTCCCGTGCGCCGGCTGCAAGGCGGCGAGCCCCGAGGGGCGCACCCGTCGCCTCGACCTCCTCCCCGAGCTGGGCTCGGAGCTGCGCGCCGCGGAGGACGCCGTGCAGCGCGCCCTCGTCGCGCGGGCGCTGGAGGCGAACGGGGGCCCCGGCATCGCGCTCTTCGGCGCCGCGGGCCCGAAGGGCTGGCTGGAGGCCCTCCCGCCCCTCGGCGGGCAGGCCGGGGAGCAGCTCGTCGCGATCATCGAGGTGCTGCGCCAGCGGGTCGTGGCCAAGGACTGGTCCGGCGAGCCGATCCGCCGCGGGCTCGTGCCGGAGGCGGCGCGGAAGGCGCTGGACGCGCTCCCGCTCCCCGACCTGCGCGAGCCCCTCGGGCGGCCCGCCGGCGGGGGCTTCGACTGGCGTGACATCGTCCACGACGCCAACGACCTCGGCGACCCGCGGCGCCGGTGGGTGGACAAGGAGGCGGTCGAGGGGGCGCTCCGCGGGCCGGCCACGCGGCGAGGCATGCTCTTCCTCCGGGCGCAGACGGGTACGGGCAAGTCGCAGGCGATCGTCCACCTCCTCGCCGAGATGCGCAAGTCCCCCGCCGCGTACGGCCTGCCCCAGCACTTCAGGATCCTCTACGTCGTCGCGGGGCGGATCCACGACGAGCTCCTCCTGGCGGACACGCGCTACACGGCGATCTGCGCGGTGCCGTGGACCTCGTACAAGGAGATGACGCCGGGGCAGCTGGCGCAGGCGAGCGCGCAGCTCATGTCGACCGTCGAGTCGATCCAGCGCCTCGAGGGCGCCTTCCAGGTCGTCGTCGTGGACGAGGGGGCCAAGGCGCTGGCCACGCTGGCCCTCTCGACGACGCTGGCCAAGGAGGGGCGCCACAGCGCGGCGGTCGCGCGATTCAGAAGCCTGTTCGCCCAGGCGCACCGCCTCGTCATCGCCGACGCGGACCTCTCCCAGCCCGACGTCGACTTCTACGTCGGCCTCTTCCTCGGGGCCGGCGCGGCGGCGGCGGGGGCGCGGGGGGCCCCGGAGCCCTTCGTGGTGCAGTACCTGCACCGGCTCCGCGAGCACGCGCGGGCGGCGCTCCTCCTCCCCTGGATGTACGCCCCGCTCCTCGTCGCGGCGCACCTCCTGGCCGGCAAGCGCGTCGTCCTCTCCGCCGACGACCGCCGCGCCCTCTTCGCCACCCTCGCCCTCCTCCACGCCCACCCCGCCCTCCGCGCGCGGGTCGAGGCCGGCCGCCTGAGCTCGCTCTTCATCTACGCCGACGCGCCCGACGCGGAGAAGGAGAAGCTCAAGGAGAAGGCGCTCGTCGGGGCGCTCGACCTCTTCGCCTACAACTCGGCCGTACCCCAGGGCAGCGACTTTAACGAGGGCGGCTTCGACGTCTGCATCGTGGCGATGGGCGGGCGGACGTACGACGTGAACGGGGCGGGGCAGGGCATGGCGCGCGTGCGCTCTGTCGCGGAGCCGGACGTCTTCGTGTGCGCGGGGCGCGAGCCGCGGGAGGAGGCCGCCCTGGGGCCCCTGGGGGCGACGGTCGGCGGCGTCGAGGCCGTCTACGAGCGGCGCCTCGAGGAGGAGCGCGAGATGCGGGGGCGGGTCGAGGGCGACCGCGCCCGGCTCCCCCGGGCCGACCTCGCCTTCCTCCGCATGCAGGCGGCCCGCCTCGTCGTCCTGAACTGGAGCCGGCAGCGCACCGTCCAGGCCCTCGACGCCAAGTTCGGGAAGATGGGGTACGCGCGCGGCCTGGAGCTCGTCGAGAAGGCCGAGCCGCTCCCCAAGTCCGTCGCCTCGCTCCTGAACGGCCTCGCCGCGCGCGTGCGCTCGGCGGCGATCTACGCCCCCGTGGCCGCCGCCGCCACCCTCGGGGAGGAGGACCCCCGGACGGGCGCCATCGTGGAGAGCATGCTGGCCGGGAGGGCGCCGGCGGCGCTGGGTCGGTGGCCCGTGACCGAGGCGGAGAGGCTCGCGTGCCGGAAGCGCTTCGTGGCCGGCGCCCTCCGCATCGACCCCGCCGACGTCAGCCTCGCGGAGGTCGAGGCGCACGCCAAGGAGACGCCCGCCTCCCTCCGCCCCCTGATCCGCGCCTTTGGCGCCGCCGCCGGCCCCTTCCTCGCCGACCGCGACGGGCGGGGGGCGGTCTACGGGAGGCACGGGGGGTACGGGCTCCTGGCGGGGCGCGTGGACAAGCAGCACACGCGGCGGAGCGCCCTCGCCCTCCTCGCCCTGGCGGCGGCCCCGGGCCCCCGGCGGGGCCCCGCGGCCCGGCCGCCCGGCGCCCTCGTCGTCGAGAAGCTCTCGCCCCTCGGGCTCCTCGACTCGTTCGCGCCGGACGCCTGGCCCGCGGCGGACCTCGCTCGCCTCGCGGCGGCGGTGGAGCGGGACCGGCTCTTCGAGCACGCGACCCGGCGGGACTTTGTGGTCGGGGCGGGCCTGCTCCAGCAGGCCGACCGGGCCGACGCGGCCGCGTGCAGGGCGTACCGCGCGCGCGCCCAGGAGCTCTTCGATCTGGCCAAGGAACCGACGCTGGAGGTGGCCGTGGGGAAGCACTTTCTCCGACTCCTGAAGCGGGCGGCCATCTGGGCGGGCGTACCCCTCAAGCCGGCCGTCTTCGCGGGCCCCCCGAAGCGCCGACAGGTCGGCGGGCGGCGGGTGACCCAGAGGGCGGCGTCGAGGGCGGGATTCGTGGTGGACTACCTCGCCCTCGCCTTTGTTACCTGCGCCCACGCCAAGACCGAGTACGCGTCCCGGCGGCTCTTCGAGGCGTCGAACCCGGAGCCCGAGGCGGCGGCGGCGGCGGCGGAGGAGGAGGAGGAGGGGGAGGAGGAGGGCGCGGCTCCGGGCGGGGACGGCGAGGAGGGGGAGGGGGCGGGCGAGGGCGGCCGGCGGGGGGGGAGGAGACGGACGTGGCGGACGGCCTCGATCGGGCGAGCGAGGGCGGGGACGAGACGGCGGAGGCCGACCGGGAGGCCATCGAGGCGCTCCTCGCGGGGGCCGCCCCGGGGGAGCGCGCCCCCCTCCCGCCCGTCACGTACCCGGAGCCGGAGGAGGGCGCGGGCGCGCGCCGGTGGACCCGCCACGGGGCCCGCCTCTTCTTCTCCGCGATGAACCTGACGGCCGTCGCCATGAGCGCGATCGTCGAGCTGGGGCGGCCGCTGCCGCAGCGCAGGCCCCTGCGCGAGCGCGCCGAGCTCCACCCCTCTGTCTGGTACGGGCCGGCGGCGCGGGCGCTGGCGGCGGAGCCCAACGAGCTGCTCGGGCGGCTCCTGGGGATGGGGGGGGGCGAGGAGGCGATCCGCGCGGCGGCGGCGCGCGTGCACGCGGCCCTGCTGGACTCGTGCGACGCGGAGGAGAGGGCGGGCGCCGAGTCCGAGGCGGAGCCGCGGGTGACGCCGGCGGCGCTCGAGGAGCTCCTCCGCGCCCTCTGCGAGCGGGCCGCCGAGGCGGAGGCGCGCTCCGCGGCGGATCCCGGCGTCGACGAGGAGGACGCGCGCTGGTTCGTGGGGCGCCTGGCCGAGGCCTGGCGCGCCGGCGCGGGGACGCGCTCCGACCCCGCCAGTTTCACCAAGAAGGAGCTCAACGGGATCTTCAAGCCCAAGGACCCGACGAGCGGGGAGGAGCTCCCCGTGACGCTCCGGGGGCTCCCGAACAAGGTCGCCGTCATCAAGCCCGGCAACAGCAGCGGGTCCGGCCTCGGCCTCGTCGCCGACTGGCTCGAGAGGCGCGGGGCGCCGTCCCTCCGCATCCAGCTCGAGTGGCGCGCCCGCCCAAGGGGAAGGAGCTCACGGGGATCGCCGTCCCCCGCGCCCTCTTTGCTCACTTCGGATTCGACAGCTAGGCACCCCCTCCTGTACGCGAGCACCTCTGAACGCGTGCGGCTCCCTCTTCCCTCGGTGTTCGGGGTGGGGGTACGGGGGCGGGAGGGAGGGGAGGGGAGGGGGAGGGGCCCGGGCGCCCCGCCCCGTTCCGCCCTCGCAGGGCTCGCAGCCGGCCGTTCGCGCTCCAAAGGTGCGGCGTACCCCGCCCCCCCCCCCCCCCCCCCCCCCCCGCTTACCCCTCGTGACAGGGCCCGTTCGAACGAGGCCTTCGCATGCGCCCTCTCATCTGAGCGATTCCCTTTTCGGGTATTTTTCTCGCGCCCCGCCGCACTATAAAAAAGATCGCGCCGCCCCGAAACCTCACTCTCAAGTTTCGCAGCTTCGCAACATGAGCTCGGCCCTTTCCGTCGCGTCCTCTCTCGACATGATCGACCCGGCGCTTTTCGGTCGCGACGGCGCGCTCTTCTCCTGCGGCGCACCGGCCCCGGGCGGCCTGGACTCGGCCCGGCTCCCTCCCGTCGCGTCGATCCTCGCCGCCGCGCCCGACGCGGAGAAGGAGAAGCTCATGGAGAAGGAGCTCGTCGGGGCGCTCGACCTCTTCGCCTACAACTCGGCCGTACCCCAGGGCGGCGACTTTAATGAGGGCGGCTTCGACGTCTGCGTCGTGGCGATGGGCGGGCGGACGTACGACGTGAACGCGGAAAAGGAGAAGCCCAAGGAAAAGGAGCTCGTCGGGGCGCTCGACCTCTTCGCCTACAACTCGGCCGTACCCCAGGGCGGCGACTTTAACGAGGGCGGCTTCGACGTCTGCGTCGTGGCGATGGGCGGGCGGACGTACGACGTGAACGCGGAAAAGGAGAAGCCCAAGGAGAAGGAGCTCGTCGGGGCGCTCGACCTCTTCGCCTACAACTCGGACGTACCCCAGGGCGGCGACTTTAACGAGGCTGCTTCGACTTCTGCATCGTGGCGATGGGCGGGCGGACGTACGACGTGAACGCGGCGGGGCAGAGCATGGCGCGCGTGCGCCGTTTCGCGGAGCCGGCCGTCCCGCGCGCCCTCTTTGCTCGCTTCGGATTCGACAGCTAGGCACCCCCCTCCTGTACGCGAGCACCTCTGAACGCGTGCGGCTCCTTCTTCCGTCGGTGTTCGGGGGGGGGGGACGGGGGGGGGGGGGGGGGAGGGGGGAGGGGGAGGGGCCCGGGCGCCCCGCCCCGTTCCGCCCTCGCAGGGCTCGCAGCCGGCCGTTCGCGCTCCAAAGGTGCGGCGTACCCCGCCCTCCCCTCCCCCCTCCCCCCGCCTCCGCTTACCCCCTCGGGACAGGGCCCGTTCGAACGAGGCCTTCGCATGCGCCCTCTCATCTGAGCGATTCCCTTTTCGGGTATTTTTCTCGCGCCCCGCCGCACTATAAAAAAGATCGCGCCGCCCCCGAAACCTCACTCTCAAGTTTCGCAGCTTCGCAACATGAGCTCGGCCCTTTCCGTCGCGTCCTCTCTCGACATGATCGACCCGGCGCTTTTCGGTCGCGACGGCGCGCTCTTCTCCTGCGGCGCGCCGGCCCCGGGCGGCCTGGACTCGGCCCGGCTCCCTCCCGTCGCGTCGATCCTCGCCGCCGCGCCCGACGCGGAGAAGGAGAAGCTCATGGAAAAGGAGCTCGTCGGGGCGCTCGACCTCTTCGCCTACAACTCGGCCGTACCCCAGGGCGGCGACTTTAATGAGGGCGGCTTCGACGTCTGCGTCGTGGCGATGGGCGGGCGGACGTACGACGTGAACGCGGAAAAGGAGAAGCCCAAGGAAAAGGAGCTCGTCGGGGCGCTCGACCTCTTCGCCTACAACTCGGCCGTACCCCAGGGCGGCGACTTTAACGAGGGCGGCTTCGACGTCTGCGTCGTGGCGATGGGCGGGCGGACGTACGACGTGAACGCGGAAAAGGAGAAGCCCAAGGAGAAGGAGCTCGTCGGGGCGCTCGACCTCTTCGCCTACAACTCGGACGTACCCCAGGGCGGCGACTTTAACGAGGGCTGCTTCGACTTCTGCATCGTGGCGATGGGCGGGCGGACGTACGACGTGAACGCGGCGGGGCAGAGCATGGCGCGCGTGCGCCGTTTCGCGGAGCCGGCCGTCCCGCGCGCCCTCTTTGCTCGCTTCGGATTCGACAGCTAGGCACCCCCCTCCTGTACGCGAGCACCTCTGAACGCGTGCGGCTCCTTCTTCCGTCGGTGTTCGGGGGTGGGGGGTACGGGGGGCGGGAGGGGGGAGGGGGGGGGGGGGGGCCCGGGCGCCCCGCCCCGTTCCGCCCTCGCAGGGCTCGCAGCCGGCCGTTCGCGCTCCAAAGGTGCGGCGTACCCCGCCCTCCCCTCCCCCCTCCCCCCGCCTCCGCTTACCCCCTCGTGACAGGGCCCGTTCGAACGAGGCCTTCGCATGCGCCCTCTCATCTGAGCGATTCCCTTTTCGGGTATTTTTCTCGCGCCCCGCCGCACTATAAAAAGATCGCGCCGCCCCCGAAACCTCACTCTCAAGTTTCGCAGCTTCGCAACATGAGCTCGGCCCTTTCCGTCGCGTCCTCTCTCGACATGATCGACCCGGCGCTTTTCGGTCGCGACGGCGCGCTCTTCTCCTGCGGCGCGCCGGCCCGGGCGGCCTGGACTCGGCCCGGCTCCCTCCCGTCGCGTCGATCCTCGCGCCGCCGCTCGTCGCGACCCCTGGCTCCCTCCCGCCGCCTTTGAAGCCTGCAAGGCGCCCCTCCCGTGGCCCCGCGTGGACGCGGACGCGACGGCGCCGGCGCCCGCGGGCCCTCTTCAGGATCCCCTCGCGCCCCTGCCGCCGAGCCCCGCGGCCGGCACCCGAGCCCGCCGCGCCCGCAGGGCCCCCTCTGCGCTTCCCGTCGCCGTGCCGGCCCCGGCGCGGCACGTCGACCTGGGCCCGTGCGCCCCGCTCAGGCGCCGTCGCGTCGTCCGCTGTTCCGTGTGCAGGCTCACGGTACGCGCTCGCGAGGCCCGGGCGGGCGGCGCGGCGCGGCGGGCGTCGCGCGGCGATCTGACCTTTTTCCTGCGCGCGCAGGGCCACAACAAGAAGACCCACGACCGGTTTGTCCTGGGCATCGTGCCCGTGTGGAAGAAGCGGCGTCAGTGGCAGCGCAAGCGGGCCGCCGCCGCCGCCGCCGCCGCCGCCGCCGCCGCCGCCCCCGCGAGCTCCGCCGCCCCCGCCTCGACGTCGACGGGCGGCAGGGTGATGCACTGCTGCGAGTGCGGCATGGAGGTGAGTCCACCGGAGGGCGCGTCGTGGGGGGCGACAGGGGGAGGTGGGGGGGGGGAGGGAAAGGGGGTACGGGCCCGATCTGACCCTCGTTCTGCGCAGGGCCGCAACTCCAGGACGCACCACGGCCCGCGGATGCACTGGCGCAAGAAGCGGGAGAGCGACTACGAATACTGAGCGCGCCGGCGTTTGCATAAAGGGGACCCGCGCCGCCTCTCCCGCAGCGGCGGCGCCCAGGGCCTGAGCGGGGATGACGCTCCGCGTGGAGGGAAGGCTGCGGATCGGGCCCAGCGCGGAGGGCCCGGCGCGCGTCGAGGTGGACCTCGACGCGGACGAGACCCTGGTGGCGACGGCGGGCGAGGAGACGCTCTGGGTCGTCGCCCGCGACCGCGTGCGCGCCCTCGACGCCCGCTGCTGCGCCTGGTCCGTCGAGTACAAGTTCTCCTCGCCCCTGAGCCGCGTGGAGGGCGCGCCCGACGGCTCCCTCGTCGTCTTCTTCGAGGGGGGCGGCCTGCGGTACCTCCCCAAGCCGACCGTGGACAGGTGGGGCCTCTGAATCCCGCTGCCCGTGCGCCGCGCGCTCGGACGAACAAAGTCCTCTAGATCGAGCCTGGCCCCTCCCCCTCCCCGTCCCCGCCGGCACATGTTGGTCGAGTTTTGCTCGTTCAAGTTGTATTGGATCGCGAGGTCGCTCATATGCATTTTCAATGCAGATGCGCGGGAGGGCGCCTGGGGGGATAGGGGGGGGGGGGGGGGGGGTCGGCGGCGGGGTACACGCGGATGCTGCGAGGCGAGAGGCCTCGGCCTAGGGCGGGCCCCTCGGGGTGAGCGGGCGAGTCTCCCGTGTGGAAATTCCGGAGGGTCTCTCGATCGGGGCGCGACCGGGGTCCTGGAGAGGGGCGGGCGACCGCCGTCTCCCGCCGCGCCGCCGCCCCGTGCGGCGAGCCGCGCCGCCGCCAGCCCCGCCCGCCGAACCGCGCCGCCGCCGGCCGAGCCCCAGCCCGCCCGTCGAGCCGCGCCGACGCCCGCCACGTCCCCGCCCCGCCCGTCGAGCCGAGCTGCAGTCAGCCAAGCCCCCGCCCCGTGCAGCGATGCCCATAGATGGGCCGCTCACCAGGCGTTCGGTGTACATGCATGGCTCAACCACCTGCGCACGCACGGGTCAACCGATGAGGCAGCCGGGCACAGGGCACCCAAAAGCGCACGAAATAAGGCCCTTGAACCCTGTGTCCCTCGGCAGCGTAAAGTCTATGCCGGCTGCGGCGCACGCGACGGCTGCGGCGCCGGCGCACGCGACGGCTGCGGTCGATCGTCGCCGGCGCGGAGCTGGACAGGCGGGAGATCTCGCGCAGCGTGCAGCTGCTCACGAGCTTCCAGGGAGCAGTATGCCCACGCTCCGAGCTTCAACGTGCCTCGATTCGAGCGCCCCGAGAGCACACGCGTACGCCGCCCCAGGAGATCCAGAGGCCCGCGTAGCTGGCCGGAGTACTGCGCATGCATCGCTCAGCACCCCGGCCCCATGTCGCTGAGCACGTACAGCCACTCCTGCTCACGCACATTTCCTTCGGCATCTGAAGGGACTTGCCACCCAGACGCAGCGGCCGCCGGGAGCGGGCTGCAGGCAGAGCTGGAGCTAGCTATCGACAACGCTTGACGAAAGCTCAGCGCTAGCCCCGTGCTCACGGCCGCCGCGAGAACTGCAATGTGTATCCCCCATCCTCTCACCCTCCCCCCCCCCAGAAAAAAACAAAAAACTCCTGCACTATTGATATCTAGATCTACCGGTATTTGAAATTGGCACCCTGGCCCCGCAGGCCGCCCCCCCACCCCCCCACCCCACCCCTAACATCCAAAGGCTATAGCAGCCGGACTCGAGCTCGTGCAAACGACGTTGGGCTGATCGCGAGGCCGGCCGGCCGCGATTATGAAATTGCGCCCCAAATTAAATTGCGCGCGCGACTGCGGGCCCTCAAGAGGACGAGGCGATATATATGTGTGCATTACAGCTTCATTTGGATAGCCACTGCGCCTGGCCTGTCGGTCGCGATCTCTCTCATGAGAATCACGTGCACTGTCATGCAGCGAGACGGCGCAATGATTCATTATTCAAGCATGCGCATGCGTGTATGCATGCTCGTAAAAATGCGCAATATGAATCGATCTTTTTTTAAACATGAAGCTCGCGACTCGAATTCCGGATCCGTCGACACGTGCACGGATGTGCGCGTTGAGTGCGCGCGACGTGAACATTTCCACGGCCCGGCCTGGTTCGGCGAATTTTGAAACTCTCAGGCTCTACGTCGTTCAAGACAATTTAGAACGGAGAACTGACGGATATTAATTCGAGATGCGGATATATATGTATATATATCGATCGAAATTAAATTCGACAACGTGCGAATTAAACGATATCGGTATACGTATCGATTTCGATGGATGGCCGTCGACTGCGCGCTAAATAGCTGGATATAGAGTGCATTACGACTCTGAGCCGGCGGCGGCCTCTGTCTCGACCTGAATCGAGCACGCGCATGCGCACGTGCCTTCGATCTTGCGGACATCGGGCCCGTTCCCGCAGGAGGGGGCCGAAAATTCCGCGCCTAGCGCTGTCATCACCTTTAATTTCTTTGCGAGGCCCCCGTTTCGTGCACGATCCTCGAGGAGCAGTTTAAACGCCTTGGCGACGGTTTCGTTCGGAAACCCGTGTGCCACCGCCCGAATCTTGATCGGTCCGCGGGCCATCTCGAAGAGGCCGGAGCCGCGCAGCTCGGCAAACTTGCGCTTGAGGTTGGACGAGCAGCCGACAAAGGCGGGGAGCTGCCTGGCGCCGCCCATGACGAACACGACGGGCTGCTTGGGTCCGAATTTGTCCGAGAGCTCCACCGGGGCGGGCTTTGCGTTTGGGTCCCGAACGTGAACGGCCCTGTTCGGCGCCGGCGCCGAGGACGCTGCGTCGCGACCCGCGGCCGCGTCGACGTCGCCGGCCGCCTCGCCCTCGCGATCCTGCCCTCTGCCCGCGGGCGCGCGCCTGCGCCCGAATCGCGACGCAGGTCGACGTCGGGGCCGGGATCCGGAGGCGGCTGCGTTCGAATCCGGCGCCTCCGAGCGCGAATCGCGCTCGCGATCGCTGTCGGCCGCAGCGCCCTGCACCGAAATCGATAGCGATGGGTTCGGCGCGGGAGATTTCGGAGGTGACGACGGCGCTTCCCGACATCGATCGGGATCCTGATCGATATCGTGATCGTGGTCGGCGGCGGGGCCCGATCGCTTCGAATTCGGGCTCGACGTCGACATCCCCTCTAGCGCCTCGAGCTTCGGGGCATGGTGCTTCTATTTATCCGCGCCCAGGCCCTCACACTCTTGAGGGCGGCTTTGTTTTCGGCCGACGTGCGCTGCGGGCGGCCCGAGGTTTACGAGTATGTATATGTGCGTATGCGGGGAGAATTCGAATCGAACTGCAGCGCTAGCTGGGATCCGGATCGGGCCTGCGTCGACGTTCCGTCGACCTAGGCCTCCCGCCCGCCGTTGCCCGCGTCTCCCGCGCGGACTGCTTTATAAGCGAGCGCATGCACGGCCCGGGCCCGGGGGGACCGGGCGGGGGCGGGGGTGCACGTGCCGAGGCGGCGGGCGGGGTGCGTGACCCGCGAGTCGCCCTCCCCTCTGGACGTTGGCCGTACCCCTCCTCCTCCCCTCCCCGGGCCCCCCTCCGGAGACTCGCCGCCACCCCCCTCTGGAGGGAGCGGCGCTCGCGCGTCGTCCGCAAGGCGAACGAGTGAAAGGGAGGGAGGGTGCCGCGCCGCAAGAGGCAGGGGGGTAGAAGAGTTTCCGGGGCGCCATGCGCCCCCGCGCCGATGGACCAGGCCTAGGGGGCGCCGAAGCTCGTTCTGGGGCGTCGGGCGAGTCTCCAGGGGGAGGGGGGGGGCCGCCGGGGGTACGGCTCGGAGCTTTCGCGCCGCTCTCTCTCGGGGGCGGCGGCGAGTTTCGAAGGGGGGGGGGGGGAGCTTGAGGGGGGGTAGCTGGGGGTACGAGCGAGATTCTAGCGCCGCCCTCTGTCGGGGGCGGCGGCGAGTCTCCCGGGGGGGTGAAACGAGGGGGTACGTGGGGGTACGGTCGAGATTCGAGAGTCGTTTGCTTCGAGGGGGTGGCGGCGAGTCTCCAGGGGGGGAGGGGGAGGTAGGTGGGGGTACGGTCAGAGATTCAGCGCCACCCTCTTTCGGGGGCGGCGGCGAGTCTCCAGGGGGGGAGGGGGAGATAGCTCGGGGTACGGTCAGAGATTCAGCGCCACCCTCTTTCGGGGCGGCGGCGAGTCTCCAGGGGGGTGGGACGAGGGGCACGTGGGGGTACGGGAGAAATTATAGAGCTGTTCGCTTCGAGGGGGTGGAGGCGAGTCTCCAGGGGGGGAGGGGGAGGTAGGTGGGGGTACGGTCAGAGATTTAGGGCGGCGCGGCTCTGGATCTCTCTCGGGGGCGGCGGCGAGTCTCCGGGGGGGTGGGACGAAGGGTACGTGGGGGTATGGCCGAGATTATGGAGCAGTTCGCTTTGAGGGGGTGGCGGTGAGTCTCCAGAAGGTAGGAGGAGGCCACCGAAAACTCGCCGCGCCCCCCTCAGGGACCCGTTGCACGGGCGTGAGAAGCCAAGGGTGAGCGAGCTCGAGGAGAAGGCCGGTCCCGTACCCCGTCTCCCAACCTGGACCCCGCTGGAAACTCGCCACGCCCCCCTCAGGGGCCGGCTGCACGAGCGTGAGAAGCCGAGGGGGAGCGAGGGAAAGGCCGGTCCCGTACCGGGACCCCATCTCCCAAACCTGCCCCCCGCCGCTGGAAACGCGCCGCGCGCCCCTCAGGGGCCGGCTGCACGAGCGTGAGAAACCGAGGGGGAGCGAGGGAAAGGTCGGTCCCGTACCCCGTCTCCCAAACCTGCCTCTGCCGCTGGAAACTCGCCACGCGCCCCTCGGGGGCCGGCTGCACGGGCATGAGAAACTTTAAGCCGAGGGCGAGCGAGGGAAGGGCGGACCCGTACCCCGTCTACAAACCCGCCCCTGCCGCTGGAAACTCGCCGCGCGCCCCTCAGGGGCCCGCTGCACGGGCGCGAGAATTCGGAGCCGAGGGCGAGCGAGGAGAAGACCACCACCCCCTCCCCCCTGGAGACTCGCCGGCTCCCCCTCTGAGAGAGCGGTGCTCGAGATTTGATCGTACCCTCACCAACCCCGCCCCCCGCCCCTGGGAGACTCGCCGGCTCCCCCTCGGAGAGAGCGGCACTCGCGCGTCGTCCGTACCCCGCCGAATGGAAGATGAAACCCCGCCTCCCGCCCCCCTGGAGACTCGCCGCCGACCCCCTCTGAGAGAGCGGCGCTCGGGATACGCAATATATATAAGGAATGCGAGAGGTCTAGATCGCAGAGGGACCGGAGCGTGCGGCCAGAGCACCTTCAGGTGATCGCGGTCAGGGCTCAGATTTCGAAACGATATAAAGGAACGCGCGCGCGCGCGCCTCTATCTCTGCGCACACGGATCCGGGCCGGGCGGCACTCACGACCACGATCCATAGATTGCGATCGATCGAAACTGGGTTCGCCCCCAAGATTCGTGATCGCGATCGGCGGCATAAATTTCAGACCGCTTTCACAGAGCCCTCAGTCCCCA
The DNA here is from genome assembly GCA_004431415.1 of Cyanophora paradoxa. NCBI lineage: Eukaryota > Glaucocystophyceae > Cyanophorales > Cyanophoraceae > Cyanophora > Cyanophora paradoxa. Next base: position 19,284 of record QPMI01000690.1, read on the forward strand.
CACCGCGACCGAAAACGATCATGAGCAGTTGCGTCCACCCTTACGTCGCGTCCGGGGCCGAGGGCGACGTGTGCACGTCCTGCGGCATGTGCCTCGACGCGTACGGGTCGTACGCGACGCCCCTGGGCCTCGTCTGCGACGAGCAGGGCGGCGCCGGCGTCGCGTCCTCGCACGATCGATATCTGCAACTGGGGCTGGATCTGCTACGCGATATTCCAGAGCCGGCGCCGCGCACGTGCACGTGGCAGCCTTCCAAGTCTAGTTCTGCGCGCGCAATCCCGAGCTCGAGCGCGCACGGTACCCACGCGAATATGAATCGCACGGAGCTGGATCAGACTGTGAGGGAGACGGCAGAGCGCATGCTCCTCCCGGAGATTGTCTGGCGCGAGGCCCTGGAAACGCTCCGCGAGAAGCGCGCCGTGATCTCGGGGAGGCGGTACACATCCCTCGCCCTCGCGGCCCTCTATCTGGCCGTCCAACAGCTCGATATCCCTCGTGGGATACACGATTTCGAGCACGCGGCCCCTCCCGAGGCGCGCCACGAGGTCCGAAAGTACGTTCGCGTCCTCTTGGAGGCGACGCCGGCGCCGGCGCCGGCCGCGGGGCCCCCCGCGGGCGATCGGCGCGAGGGCCGTCGCCTTCACACGTACGACTTGGGCGTGTCCCTCGTGGAAAGCGTCGGAAAGAATATTGGAATCGACGGTTCGATCATCTCGGCCGCCCAGAAGCGCTACAGAGAGTACCTGGAGGCGGGACGAGCTCGTTCCAGGACCCCGAAGATCCTAGCGATAGGGGCGCTCGCGCTCGCGGCCAAGCTCTCCGGACGCGCTTCCTGGTCCACGCGAAAAATCGCGATTCGAGCCGGGGCCTCTCCGACCGCCGCGCGCGCTGCGGTCAGGGAGATGAGGGCACGGCTCGGGATAGACCTAGATCTAGACCCGTAATCAAGTGCTAGAACTCGATCGATATCCAGATCTAGCTCGAAATTGACTTTGTCATGTGAATATTTGTATACGTAGCCTGGATGATTTTCCGCAGAAACTTGAAATATCGCTAGCCATGATATCGATCATGATCATGAATTTGAATATAGATTAATATATTCATCTGGAGCAGATCCTAGCTATAGTTATGACGAGTCAGTTGAATAAACAAATCTAAAGCTCACGATGAAGACTCTGAGATGAAAACTACGATATGCATATGGCAGCGCATCTGCAGCGATCGCGATACATGTATACCGTACAGGCATGATTATGGACAGAGGGACGCGCCTAAAAGGACGCGCCGGCCCGCGCCTCATGGCATGTACACGGTCAGCCCTCTCCGCAGAAATTCGAATCCGTGACCATCGAGGTGGACGACGCCTAGCTATAGCTCCTTGAGAGTATAGTTGAACATCGCAGGCCTATAGCTAGGTGCGCGCGCACCGGCTGCGAAATTTTCAGACGTCTCACGGGGGATTCGAAAATTCGTATTCACAGCCCAGGCCATGTCCACGCACACTCATATTGCCTAGACCATCGCAGCGCGTCGAGGCATGGCATCTGCAAACTCGCCCCCCAGCCGCGATCGCGATCGCGATCGCGATGAAGAGAAAGATCTAGATCCGGGTTCCGGATCCGGAGCGAGCGCGAGGGGGCGGTTGCTGCCCTCGCCGAGCTCGGGGGGCGGGTCCAGGCCCCCTTTCGACTCCCGCCCCGCCAAAGTCCAACTTCCAGCGTACCTGAGCGTGGGGAGGGACCCGGCCCTCGCCTTTCGCCCCTCGTGCGCGCGATGCCAGGTCGAGCGGGTCCCACCCCCATCGTACATGCTTCCCTGCGCCGTCTCGCGCATCTTGGACCGCACCGGGCCTCGAGCTTGAACGGATCGCTCGAGGCGCACCCCCGCCCACGTTCGAGGACCTCCGAAGCTGCTCAGGAAAAGCCTGCATCTGCGTCACCTGCGCGATCAATCTGGTGGCCGCGGCCGCGGCCGCCCCCGCCCCCGCCCCCGTGTTCAAGTGCCCCGCCTGCGGGGAGGACCACCGCGCGCCGGACGAGCTCCTGAGCTCGTCCCGTATCGACGCCTACCTCGCCTACGCGTCCTTTATCGAGGACGGAAACAACCCGCAGGCCTGGATCGCCTCCGAAATTATCGGGAGGCAGGCGCTGGCCTCGGTGTTTGAGCACGTGGCCCACCTGGCGCTGGAGGCGGCGCGGGCAAAGGAGACCCCCGCGATCCCGATCGCGAGCGCTGCCCCGCCCCCCCCGGGCCCGGCCGGCCCCCCGGCCTCGACGTTGACGTTGGCGCCGGCGCCGGCGTCGACGTCCGCGGCAGCGCGAGCCGGACCCGGCACGTCGCGCCCGGACACCGACCCCGCAGCCGGAGAGGGTCCGAGCGGCCCGTCGGAAGGGAACCCGGCGCCGGCGCCGCCCGGGCCCGGTACCGCGGCCGGTGCGGGCTCGAGTTCGAAAAAGGGCAAGGAGCCGGCCCTGCACGCGCAGGCGCCCGCGGCCGCCCGGCCTCCCCGCCGGCAGAGGGCGATCGCGAGAGCGAGGCCAAGGGCGAGGCCGGCGCCGGCGCCGGGGCGAGCGCCAGGGCGGGCCCGGGGCTCCGAAAGCGCCCCGATCGCGAGGGGCAGGTCCCCTCGGGCGCGACGCAGGCGGGCACCCCCAGGAGGGGGCCCCTCCAGGGCGAAGCGCCAGCGGAGCAAGTGGGGCTCGGGGAGGACGGAGCGCAAGCCCTACGAGAGCGACAAGCTGGTCAAGGTCCTCTACACGGCCTACACGTACCCCGCCGAGCTCGATCGCGACGCGGATGGGCCAGAGGACGGGGCAGGGGCGCCGGCAGAGGGTTCGAGCTCGCGCTCGGGCTCGGGCTCGGAGCTCGGCGATCCCGCCCCCGGTCCGTCCGCGGCCGGCCGTGGCCCGGCGGGCGCCGGGCCCTCTGCGGGCCCCTCTGATTCCGGCAAACGCAAGCCTCCGAATTCTCCGGCTGCCGCGGCCGCCGCCGCCGGCTCCGATTCCGGATCCGGGGAAATCTCAGAGTCCGACGCGGGCTCCCGCGCCGGGAGTCCGGATCCGCGCGATGCGGAGCTGGCCGAGGCGTGGAGCAAGGCCTACGCGGCGGCCGTCCGGTTGGACTCGGAGGCGTCGTCCGAGCGCGACGGGGGGGAGGCCGCGGGGGGGGACGAGCTCGAGAGCGCGGGGAGCGCCTCGCAGGAGGGGCAGGAGGAGGATCCGGAGAGCCTCCCCGCCTACGAAAAGGGGCTGGCCGTGGGCGTGGACGTCGCCCTCGTCGGCCGCCGCCTCGACGCGAATCCGCAGGCCCGGGCGGCTCTGCTCGAACGCGTTCAGAACCTGGGGCGGGAGAGAATTCGGGCGCTCGTCCTCGTCGCCGCCGCGGTCCTCGGGGCGTACGAAAAGTACAGGTGGGCGCGCGGGATTTCTGTCCATTCTTTCTGCCCGCGCAGGCGGCCGATGGGGGCGGGTGCGGGGGCGCAGGGACTCGCACGGGAACAATCGAAAATTGTGGGGGTACTGGAGAAAGGAGCACATCGAGACAAAGTACAACTCGATTCTCGGTTCGTTTAAATTTCGCGAGCTCGGGGCGCCGGCGGCGCTCCTGTTGCGCGTGGCCGTGGGGCCGGACTCCCCCCCGCTGACCCTGCAAGCGTGCACCCGTTTGCGCAGAGGCGGTGGGATTCCGGCTCGAGCTCCCGGCACAGAGAACCGAGATTTACACCGATCTCAAGAATCTGGCAGAGACGATGCGCAGATTCCCCGGCCTCTGCCGGGTCTCTGGGTCCGGCATCAGTCCGATCGACTTTCTGTCGACCGTACCCCTGCTCAAAACCGCCGACGCCGAGGGCGCGAAGCGCGTCGCTGCGCGGGTGAGCGACGAGGTCCGCCGCGCCAAGGGGTACGCGTTCGACGAGTCGGTGCTCGAGCTGGGGGCCCCTGCAGCCGGCGGCGAGGAGGGGGAGGGCGACGCGTCATCCTCGGAGGCGGGGGGGTAGGGGGGATTCTGGGGAGCTCCCCGGCCTGCGCACGCGGGCGCCGTAATTTCGAATTCGGAGCTCCCCTCTCGGACGTCGACCCGCCCGAGCTCCTGCGCCCAAGCCTCGGACCGCTGCACGTGGTGACTTTATTTGTAAAATCTAGACCGCTGCACGTGACAGCGGGCGCTGCACCCCAGCTCTTCATCTTGATCGCGATTCGATAACTGCTCTGATACCATCTTGATACTCGCCGAGAGTCGAGCTCGGGTAAAAGTCGAGCCAGAGAAGAGTAATATTTAATATTAAATTTCGCATATACACTGAATGCTCCGCGGACAAATTTCATGGCCGCGCTTAAAGGATGCCTAGGTCAGAGACTCGGAGATCGTCCAATCGTCCGGTACCCGGTGACAAGCACGATGGAAACTTCGACGGGCCCGCGGCCGCCAATTCATTTGCATTTGCCGATTCATAGCGCGAATTTCGCCGCGAAATGCTTGACCGCGAGCCCGCGCGATCCCGAGGTCGACGGCGATCCTCGAACTCGTGCGCGTGATCACGACGGGTTCGGGGGCGGTTGCCGGGAGGGTTCAGAGGGGTCCGAGTCGGGGACGGGGACCGGGGTGGCGGCGCCGGCGGCTCCGGCGCCTGGCCATGCATATGGGCCCTGCTTCGCGGCGCGCTGCGCCCCGGACGGCGAGCGGGTCGATCTCTGCGACGCCCTCGTGCGGCAATCCATCCTGCTGGCGTCCCTGTCCGAGTGCAGCGACGTCGGCCTGGGCGGCGCGCTCGAGGCCACGCCCGTCGATCTGCCGGCGACGGCGGACACCGTGAGGCTCGCCAACGCGGCGGCGTCGGGCGCCTGGCCGCCCGATCCAGTCCCGCTGCCCCTCTATTTCTCGCTCATCGACCTGCTCCAATTTTTGGACGCTTATGCGGGCCCGCTCGGCCTCCAGGTCGTAGGGCGGGCCGCGGCCGAGGCGTCCCGGATCGACATCAAGACGCTCCTGCGCGCCCTGGACGCGCGCTGGGCTCCGCCCCGAGCCCGCCCCGGCGCCCGCGACCGCGGGGCCCCCGGCCCGCGCTCGCGCAAGCGACCCAGGTCTCCGATCGCGAACCCAGCAGATCTAGATCTAGAGGCCTAGGGGCGAGGGGCCGGGCGCGGCCTCGAGACCTAGGCCTACACAGACATCCGTTTTATATATAGCTAGCTTTTTTATTATACATTGGGAGCGCGCGATTCTACGAACTTCCGAACCGCATGCGCTCGAGCACGAGTCTCCCAGAGGGAGAAGAAGGGGGTACAGGCCAAGAGGGAGGGGGAAGTATCAGGGGGGGGGAATTCGTGGCGGTGGGGAGGGGGCGAACGGTTGCAAGGGGGGTACAGGCGGTCTCGCATGGGGTTCTGGATCTTCTAACGGGGGCGAGGCGAGTTTCCAAAAGGCGGGGCAGGGGCGTGTGTGAAGGGGTACAGCGCGCGACTCGAAGCGTCTCCCCCTAGAGGGGGGCGTGGCGAGTTTCCAGAGGGGGGGGGGGTAGGGGGTACAAGGGGAATTCGAGCGCGACCACAATGCAGACTAGGATCGCTCCCTCCATCCTTGGAACAGGAACCCTTCCGGGGCGAACGGTTGCAAGGGGGTACAGGCGGTCTCGCATGGGGTTCTGGATCTTCTAACGGGGCGAGGCGAGTTTCCAAAAGGCGGGCAGGGCGTGTGAAGGGGTACAGCGCGCGACTCGAAGCGTCTCCCCCTAGAGGGGGCGTGGCGAGTTTCCAGAGGGGGGGTAGGGGGTACAAGGGGGAATTCGAAGGCCTCGCCGCACCCTAGCTATAGGAGGGCCGGGGCGAGTTTCCAGAAGGCTCGGAGTGGGTGTGCGGGCGCCCTCGAAATTAAAGGTACATCCTCTGGGGTGGACGTGGTGAGTTTCCAGGGGGCGAGGCGTGAGGAAGTAAGGGGTGGAGATTTCGAAGGTTAGCACCCTCTTTATCCAGCTATAGCTGGGGGAGCACGGCGAGTTTCCAGAGAACGCGCGCAGGCGCGGGAGATCTTTGCGGGCCGTGACACCTAGAACTCACCGTCTCGCTCATACTATGATATCCCGCGTCTCGGCCCCAGCTGGAAACTCGCCCGCTCCCCTCAGAGCCTCCGCCCCTTGCTGGAAACTCGCCCCGCTCCCCTCAGAGCCCCCGCCCCCAGCTGGAAACTCGCCCCGCTCCCCTCAGAGCCCTCCCGCCCCCCAGCTGGAAACTCGCCCCGCTCCCCTCAGAGCCCTCCGCCCCCCAGCTGGAAACTCGCCCCGCTCCCCTCAGAGCCCTCCCGCCCCCAACTGGAAACTCGCCCGCCCCCCTTAGAGCCCTCCCGCCGCAGCTGGAAACTCGCCCCGCTCCCCCTCAGAGCCCTCCCGCCCCCAGCTGGAAACTCGCCCCGCCCCCCTCAGAGCCCCCCGCCGCAGCTGGAAACTCGCCCCGCCCCCCTCAGAGCCCCCCGCCGCAGCTGGAAACTCGCCCCGCCCCCCTCAGAGCCTCCCGCCCCCAGCTGGAAACTCGCCCCGCCCCCCTCAGAGCCCTCCCGCCCCCAGCTGGAAACTCGCCCCGCTCCCCTCAGAGCCCCCCCGCCGCAGCTGGAAACTCGCCCCGCTCCCCCTCAGAGCCCTCCCGCCCCCCAGCTGGAAACTCGCCCCGCTCCCCCTCAGAGCCCGAGGTGCCGGCGGGGCCGTGACGAGAAACTAGAAGAGAGGGGCGGGGGAGGGGGGGGGGCGACCTCGCCGGATTGCTCATACCCCGCCCCGCGTCCTGGCCCGCCTCTACCCCCCCCCCTCCCCCTTCCCCCCTCCTCCCCCCTACCCCCGCTCCCTGAAACTCCCCTGCCCCCCCCGGCGCTCGCGCTAGCCCGCGCGCAGCAAGCGTTCTTCGAGGCTCTTCAGCGCTTGTGCATTTGGTCAGCGCGCGAGCGGCGCGCGGGGGGTACGTCGCCTCTGGCTTCGATCCTTGCGTACCCCCGAGTCCATCGCCGCCGGCGCGCTTGGCGGAGCTCGCGATCGCGGGGCGAGGCGCGGCCCGCGTTCGATATTCAGATGGCCACCGCGCCGCCCACTCCCCACGCTGCGGCGCCGGGCCCAGCGCGACTCGAAAGGATCTGCAGAGGGGTATGAGCACGCCGAGGGGCCCAGGGGGGCCGAGAGAGACCGCCTACCCTTAGAGCCCTCCCGCCGCAGCTGGAAACTCGCCCCGCCCCCCCTCAGAGCCCTCCCGCCCCCAGCTGGAAACTCGCCCGCCCCCCTCAGAGCCCTCCGCCCCCCAGCTGGAAACTCGCCCCGCTCCCCTCAGAGCCCCCCGCCGCAGCTGGAAACTCGCCCCGCTCCCCTCAGAGCCCTCCCGCCCCCAGCTGGAAACTCGCCCCGCTCCCCTCAGAGCCCGAGGTGCCGGCGGGGCCGTGACGAGAAACTAGAAGAGAGGGCGGGGGAGGGGGGGGGGCGACCTCGCCGGATTGCTCATACCCCGCCCCGCGTCCTGGCCCGCCTCTACCCCCCCCTCCCCTTCCCCCCTCCCTCCCCCCCTACCCCCGCTCCCTGAAACTCCCCTGCCCCCCCGGCGCTCGCGCTAGCCGCGCGCAGCAAGCGTTCTTCGAGGCTCTTCAGCGCTTGTGCATTTGGTCAGCGCGCGAGCGGCGCGCGGGGGGTACGTTGCCTCTGGCTTCGATCCTTGCGTACCCCCGAGTCCATCGCCGCCGGCGCGCTTGGCGGAGCTCGCGATCGCGGGGCGAGGCGCGGCCCGCGTTCGATATTCAGATGGCCACCGCGCCGCCCACTCCCACGCTGCGGCGCCGGGCCCAGCGCGACTCGAAAGGATCTGCAGAGGGGTATGAGCACGCCGAGGGGCCCAGGGGGCCGAGAGAGACCGCGTACCCCCGCCGCGCAGGAGACTGCAACTGTCCTTCTTACATGTCGCCCCGGAGCCGGCGGGTAAACTGAATGTCCTGCCCGGGATTTGAGCGGCCCGTGGATTTGAGCGGCCCGTGGGGGTGGCGGCCCGGGGCGCGGGGCGATGGGCGCGGGGCGCGGGCCGGGCCCACCTTGGCTGGATCGTGATCCGCTTGGCGTGGATGGCGGCGAGGTTCGCGTCATCGAGACGGTTCACGAGAAACTGCGCCCGCAGTCAGGTCAGGCGGGCGCCCGGGAGCGAAGGGGCGGGGAAGGAGCGGGCGCGCACGGCCTCGGCGGCCTCGCGGAGGCACTCGATGGCCTCGCGGCGCCAGCGCAGCTCGATATTACCCTCGCCTTCGGCCGCCTTCTTCTCCTTCATGACGTCCTGCCCGATCTCCCTGACCTGCGGCCCGTGACGCGGGGGGCCGGGCGACCGGAGCGGGCCGGCGCACGAGGCGGGCAAAGCCGGCGTAGCTGATGAGCGCGTTCGTGGTCTGCACGGTGGCGGTGAGCCGTCTCGGCCGCTCGTACGGCGGGGGCGCGCGCGGAGCCGACGTGCCTTCTGGTACTTGCGGATCTACGGGAGGAGGGAACTGTCCGTCGGGCACGAGCGAGGGGATCGAGAGAGGCGAGGCGCACCTCGCGAAGTGCCACGGTGCCTTTCAAGACGCCCCGCCAGGTCGCCGGACCGGCGCACGCGTCAGGAATCAGCGGCGGGGGCGGGGCGGCGGGCCCGGGGGGCGCGTGGGGCGGCAGGGAAACGACCGGGGCGGTAGCGGTGAGGCTTCTTGACCTGGTGACGATGACCAAGGTGAGCAGAGGCCGGCGCGTGTGCGCGGCCCACGGCTAGCAGTGGCCCCGGGATCCCACGCACCCCGCCGGCCGCGGGCGCGCTCTTGCGGGCGGCCTTGCTCGAGAGATTCTTCTTGGCGGGCGCGTCCGCGAAGCGCTTGCGAGGAGCCTTCTCTCCCGTGCCCTTCTGACCCTGCGAGCACGACGACGTCGTACGCATCGGCGGCGCCGGCGCGCGGCGGGACGGCGGCCGGGAGAGAGCTCACGGTGTGCTTCACCCTGGCCATCGAGACGCGCTAGAGTGTGGCTGGAGAGCGTGCGACGCGCGCCCCATCCTCGACGCCGGTGGACCCTTTTCTGCGCGACCACCGCGCGCTCGAGTGACAGCGATCGAAGCTGCGGGTCGCTGGATGCGCGGGAGATGGCGCGGCCGCGGAGCTGGGCATGTGCATACGAGCAGGAAGAGATATCGATACCCGCGGAGTCGAACCCGCGTGCCTGAAATGCTTGGCTCGTGCGCCGAATTGGCGTACCCCAGTGAAACCGAATTGGCGTACCCCAGTGACTAGGACCCCCAGGGCCGTTGATAGCCGCGGGCACGCGGCCCGAATCCGATTTCGCGGTCGCCGCCCCGGCAGGCATCGATTCCCATACAAGGGCACCGGGGTACGGGCGGGACCGAAACTTCGATCCGCTGGGCACCCACCTCCAAATCGGCACCCTCGCCACCGATTTACTGCTAAATATCACGCTTAGTGCGGATCCACGGATCCTCGTTTATCAAGCAAAACGGATTTCAAAAAGTGCCATACCGGACGTACCCCCCGTGAAGTAGGGGTTAGATGAATTAATGGACCCGCACTAACACCGCGCAAGACGTCGGGGGGGCCCCTTCTAGCCCCTGGTATTTTTAGTGCGGCATAATGACCCGGTCCTGGGACCCTCGATCACGACTTCCGGGGGAGCCCCTTCCCTAGGAGAGGGGGGAAAGACGCGAGCAAGCGAGCCGGCGACGCCGGATTCGTGCACTACGCTCCCGGCTGCGCTAGTAGCGCGCTTGCAGCCGGCAGCGGGCGAGCCGGTGCGGCGGTGGGGCGAGATCAAATCGAGAGCGACTCCTGATCACCGAATCGGTGACTCACGAGTCGCTATGGGGGGGGGGGTACAGCTAGCCGTTGGCGCGGGGGCCCCGGCGGGCGCCCTTAAAGAGATCCCGGGAGCGGCTCGAGGCTCGGGGATGGCAGAGGGGCGCGCGGGAACGCCCGTGGGATGTTCTCCGTGGTGACAGACACCTACGAGAGGGCCGAGTTCCAGGGGCCCTACGGGTGGACGGGCCTGGTCGTGCTCCGCACGGACGCGGGGCCGAGCGTCTGCGTACCCGAGCTCAGGCGCCTCATCGCGTTCACGGGGGGCGACGCGCGCCTCGGGGAGACCTTTGGGGTCCCGACGCGGCCGCTGCGGGATGAGAACACGATCCTCCTCCTGGAGCACCTCGCCGCCCTCCCCCGCAAGCACTACGACGCGCAGGAGCGCCCGCCGCACGTCCTCGCCCTGCGCTACGTCGAGACGGTCATAGGCAACTCGTGGGAGCGCTCGCAGGACGTGCGCATGCCCCGGGCGGCGGCGGAGCTCTATGCGGCGCTGGAGAGGAGAAAGCAGGGCACCTTGCAGCGGCTCGAGATGCAGTTGATTCGGACCGGCGGCGATCGGCTCCTGGCCGTCCGGGCGCGGCGGATCGAGACGCCGGAGCTGCAGTGGTGGATCCCGCTCGCGAGCCTCGCCGAGGCGGCGTACGGCGACTCGCGCAGCACGAACTGCGTGCGCCAGGAGATCGTGAGGAAGCACCCCGACCTCGCGGTGGGCGGGCCTCACCGGTTCGAGGCGAGCACGCGGACGGTGGGGCGCGAGCGGCTCGCCCTCCTGACCCGCACCCTCGTCCACTACGGCGGCCTGGGCGCTGACGTGGCGACGTACGGCTCCGCGCGCCGCTGGGCGTTTATCAGCGCGCTGGGGTGCGAAAAGGTGCTGGCGGGGCTGCCGGACCGGGCCCCCGGGCTCGCCGCCGAGTTTAAACGAGCGCGGCTCCTCCTGGAGGGGGCCGACCCCGCGACGCTCGACTCGGCCCCGTCGCTGCCGCTCGCCCCGGCCCCGCGCGTCTCCATCTTCGGACGCAAGACCTGGCTAAAGGTGAGCGGGGCCTCGGCGAGGTGGGGGGTAGGGAGGCGGGGAAGGGGGGGGGAGGGAGGGGGGGGGTACCGACCACGCCGCAGGACGCCGAGATCGCCAACGTCCTCTCGCTCCTGCTCCTCCGGGCGCACGCGGGGGACAAGGTCAGGGCCCTGTACCCCATGCACGTCGAGATTCTCGCCTCGCTCCTCCGGCGGTACGCGCGCGCCGACGAGGCCAGGCGCGCGCGGGGAGCCCTTGGCGCCGCCGAGCGCGGCGCCTGCGTGCTCTGCCCCGTCAGCGTGGGCAACCTGCGGCGCGGCGGGGAGCGCACAAAGGGATGGGCCTCGGGCGGCCACTGGACCCTCCTCGCCGTCGACGGGAGCGCGAAGCGCGTGGGGTACTGGGACTCGCTCGGCGCGGACCCCGAGCCGAAGCTGCAGCACGCGGCGATGGCGGCCTTTCCGCGCTTCCCGTTCGTCGTCCAGACGGGCGGCCGCCTGCAGGTGGGGGACGGGTATCAGTGTGCGCGCTCGCCCCGCCCCCCTCCTCCGGCCCCCTCCCCCGCGCGCCCGCGCCCCCCCTCACCTCGCCGCCGCCGCCGCCGCCGCCGCAGGCGGGCCGTGGACCCTCTGGTTCGCCGAGGTGAAGACGCAAGAGGTGCTCACGGGCTTTCCCTGGTCCGACGAGATCGAGAGCGGGTGCCTCTCGTACGTGTACCCTGGCGAGGCTATCTCGTCGGCGATCGCGGCGGAGAACGGGCGGTTCATCGCGGAGAAGCGCGAGGCGTACCGGACGATGCTGGAGAGCGGCGTCGTCGACCAGGCCGTGGCGCTCTTCGACGAAGACTCGCTGCCGGACGCGGAGCGCGTCGTCCTCCCCGCCGTCCCCGCCACGGCCGCCGCGGCGGCGGCGGCGGCCGCCGCCGCCGCCAAGTCCGTTCGAAAGGCCGGCAAGGCCGCGGCCGCGGCGGCGGCGGGGGGGCCCTCCATCACCGTCCTCTCCTCGTCCTCGTCCTCGCCGTCCTCCGAGGACGGCGGAGAGGGAGACGAGGACGGGGAAGAATCCGAGGGGCGCGCCGACGGGGACGGGGCCGACGCGCCGGCGGGGACAGAGGAGGCCCTCGCCGAAGAGGTGCACGAAGATGGGGAGCCGGGGGCCGAGCGGCTCGCGCCCTACGCCCTGCGCGAGTCGGAGATGTCACGGGAGCTGAGGAACCAGCTCGCGGCGTTTCAGACGTGGCGCACCTCGGCCCTCAACCCCGACCGCCAGGGCGGCGCCGCCGAGCGCTCGACGGTCCTCGTCAACGACGTCGGCACGATCTGCCGCCTGCTGGGGTACGTCAAGGAGCGCGAACAGGTCGGGCCGCTCACGATGGACCTCTTCGCGCGCACCGATTTCGTGGAGATCTACCTCCGCTTCCTCGGCTACCTCCGCTCCGAGCGCAGGCTCGCGGCCGGCACCCTCGCGGGGTACACGCAGAGCGTGATGCAGGCCTACGCGTTCGTTCACAGCCGAACCGCCGGGGCCGAGGCGGGGGCCGATCGAGAGGGTCCGCACGCCCGCCCGCTCCGGAACCTGAAGACGCAGTTGGAGAAGGAGAAGAAGCAGCAGCGGGGGTGGAGGAAGCGCGGACCGAACTGGGTCTCGTTCGAGGCCGTCCTCTCGGCGCGGCGCGAGGCCCTCGAGGCGTTCGAGGCGGCGCCGCTCGAGCGGGACAGGGCCCTCGCCCTCCGCGAGGCCGTGCTCATCGGGTTCCTGAGCATCACGCCGGCCCGCGTGGGGGTCGTGCGGCGCCTGCAGATCGGTCAGACGCTGCGGCGCGACGGCGGCGCGTGGGCGATCTCGCTCACCGAGATGCGGCACGAATCGGGGGAGCTGGTGTCGAAGACGGCCAAGTCGCACGGCGCGATCACGGTCCCCATCGCCAGCCCGCTCCAGGCCCCCCTCGAGACCTACGTGGAGCGCTACCGCGGCCTCCTGCTGCCCGCCGGGCGCGCCGACGAGGGCTGGCTCTTCGCCTCGAGCAACGGCACCTGCCTCTCGGAGAGCGGGTGGGCCGTCTTCGTGCGCAGGGTGATGCTCAAGTACGTGGGCCTCCCGATCACTGCGAAGACGATGCGGGCGATCATCACGACGCACGTGCGGGAGCAGGCGGCGGCGAACCTGATCGAGAACGAGACCGCGGCGGCCGTCGTCGAGGGCGTCGCCCGCCTCCTCGCCCACACGCCCCAGACGGCGACCCTGCACTACGATTACGGGGCGCGCCAGCGCTCGGCGGCGAGCGCCGTGGCGTACCTCGAGCGCCTCGCCCTCCAGCACGAGGCGCGGTCCAGGGGCTCGGCGTCGAGCCCCACGGGCCTCCCGGGCGCCTCGTCGTCGGCGCCCCCGCCGCCCCCGCCGCCGCTGCCGCCGCCGCCGCCCTCCCTCCCCCTGGAGGCCCTTCCCGAGCCGCCTCCAGATCCCGACCCCCGCGCAGCACCCTCCTCCTCTTCCTCCTCCTCCTCGCGATCCGCGCGCGCAGAGGGCCCGGCGCCGTCGCCCGCCGTTGCGGCGCGGCCGGCCCGCGGCGCGGCCGCCGGGGGGAAGGAGAGCGGGGCGAGGGCCGGGCCGGGGAGCGCCGGGAGCTCGGGGTCGGCCCGGGCCGCCCAGGAGAGCACCGAGACGAGTTCGGGGTCGCAAGAGGAGGAGGCGGAAGAGGAGGAGGAGGAGGAGGAGGAAGAGGAGGAGGGGGAGGAGAGCGGGTCGTCCGCCGAGCGGCCCCGGAAACCGAAGCGCTTCCACTGGCAGCGCCGCCGCCTCGACCCGGGGGACCAGATGGAGCTGGACCTCGCCCGGGGCGAGGGCCGCTACTGCGAGACCTGCAAGCGGGTAAGGAACTCCCCGCCCGCGACCCCCCGAGCACGCGCGCCGCGCACCCTCACCGACTGTAGATCTTCCAGACGGCCGGGGGCGCCCGCCAGCACGCCCGGAGCTGTTCCGGCGGGGCGAGCCGCACGCGGGAGAGGCGGGGAGGGGGCGCGGGGCACGGGCGAGGGCGCGGGCGGGGTGCGGGGTCGCCCGCGGCCCTCCCCGCCCCCGTGCACGTCGCGCAGCCGGCTTCCGAGGGGCCCCCGCCTCCGACCTGGCACCTTCGGTGGGTCAGCGCGAGCCCGTACCCCCCCGGGCAGGTCGCGGCGGCGATGGCGACGCACTCGACGGACCCGCTCCCGCGGACGGTCTTTGCTCGGCTCGTCCAGACCGTGCGCCTCCCCAGCGGCGAGTTCGAGTCCCGCTGGGTCGTGCTGCGGCGCTTCGGGGCCTTCTGGACGCCGGGCTCCGAGGGCAGCGCGCGCGAGTGGAGGGGGGTACGGGCGCTCGCGCCCGTCGACTACGACGCGAGAAACGGGAGCGTGGACATCAGGACGCCCGCCGCCCGCATCTCCGACCTCCTCGGGCTCGGCTCCGGCACGCGGGCGCCGTCGCCGCCGCCTCCGCGGTCCGGGGCGGGAGCCCGGGGCGAGGGAGGGGCCTTTCGGCCGCGGGGCCGGCCCCGGAAGCGCCCGGGTACCTGACTCGGGGGGTCGGTTCGGGCCCCAGCGCCCCAGGCTTGCGGACGCAGCCGGCGCGGTGCGCACCATCGGATCCGCCGTGCTCGAGAGGGGCGGGCAAAACTCCAACGGGGTCCTGGGGCGAAGGTCGGCTCCGGAGGGGAGGGGGGGGTACGGGTACTTTGTGCGCACCCCCCACGGCGTGCCGCACCTCGTTCGATCGGGAATGACAAGGAGAGTGCGGAGAGGCGGTCGGCGGGCCTCGGGGGTGCCGGGGTCGAGGGGTAGATCGAAAAAACTGCGCGGGGCCGGTCTCGGGACGGGATGGGCGGCAGCGCGGGGCCGGAGGGGCGAGCTTAAAGCGCACCGACGGTGCTGGGCACAACCGGAGCGCCCCGACCCGCGATCGGGCGCGGTCGGGGGATGATGGAGCCCGCCGATCCTCCGTGCCTGCCCGAACCGACGGACCGCCCGCCCGCAGAGGCTCTGCGCCCCCTCCCGCGCGTTCTCCCGCCCCCGCGACCGGATCCAAAGCGCCAGAAGCGCGCGCCGTGGCGGAGCAGGGGCCCGCGCTGAGCGGGCGGGCGGGCGGCTGCGGCGCCGCCGCGGGGCGCCTGGTCGGGGAGGCGGCTGCGACTCCTGCGAGCCATGTCAGAGCGTAGCGGGGTGGAATCGGTGCCGAAATCGCACGCGGGCACGCCTCGTCCTCGGAACGCGTGGGGAGCAGTCGGATGGCGCGGTCGAGCGGGCTGCGACGGATCGAGGAGCACGTGGGCGCGAGGGAAGAGCGATCGGGATGGATCGGGGCGCGAGGCGCCGCCGGCCGCTCGCTGTGCGCCGATCGGTGCGCTCGGGGGTTGGGCGCCGGAACAGCACGGTCGAAGCACTCGAATGTGGACGAGCAGGCCGGCCGCGTCCGCAGCAAACACGAATCTCGCCGCGAGAGCTCCCGGGGTACGCGGCAGCGGGCGGGGTACAAGGGGATCGTGCTATGCCCGGTCCGCCTGTAGTGTGCGTAAAGCTTAAGGCCGACGAACCCACAAAGTACGATTGGCCGGCCGTCGAGGCACCTCGGAGCCGAGCCGTCACGAGGTCCGCGCAGCCGCACGCCCGGACGTGCTCTATCGCCCCCGATCCGCCGCGCATCGTTGAACGGTCCGCCAGGGGAGCGCCTCGACCGCCTGCGCGGCTCCGCCTCGCCGCGGCGGTTATCGTTGCGAGGTGAGCGGCGCGGGACGCGCCGTCGCGACTTTGGGAGCTCGAGACGCGACGGTCGTTGGTTGAATGTCCCGTCTTCCCGCAGGAACGGCACTCGCCCCGCCCGCGGGCGCCCCGACCCTGATCACTCGTGCTGGCCATGGCGCGTGCGCGCGCCGCGAGCGCGCCCGTCGCCGGCCCGTCCGCCTCGCGACTCGGCTCGCGTTTGTCCCACGACCCCTCGCACTCCGTTTGCCGAGCGCCGCTGCAGAGGTTCTCGCGCCCGTACGCGTGCGGCGGGGCCCTGAGGGGCGCGCGGCGAGTTTCCAGCGGGGTCCAGATTTGGAGGCGGGGTACGGGACCGCCCTTCTCCTCGCCCGCCCTCGGCTTCTCACGCCCGTGCAGCGGGGCCCTGAGGGGGGCGCGGCGAGTTTCCAGCGGGGGAGGGTCGGGTCTGGAGACGGGTACGGGACCGCCCTTCTCCTCGCCCGCCCTCGGCTTCTCACGCCCGTGCAGCGGGGCCCTGAGGGGGGCGCGGCGAGTTTCCAGCGGGGGAGGGTCGGGTCTGGAGACGGGTACGGGATTCCCCTTCTCTCCCTCGCCCTCGGCTTCTCACGCCCGTGCAGCGGGGCCCTGAGGGAGGCGCGGCGAGTTTCCAGCGGGGGAGGGTCGGGTCTGGAGACGGGTACGGGACCGCCCTTCTCCTCGCTCGCCCTCGGCTTCTCACGCCCGTGCAGCGGGGCCCTGAGGGGCGCGGGGCGAGTTTCCAGCGGGGGAGGGTCGGGTCTGGAGACGGGGTACGGGATTCCCCTTCTCGCGCTCGCCCTCGGCCTCTCACGTCCGTGCAGCGGGGCCCTGAGGGGGGGCCCTGCGAGTTTCCAGCGGGGGAGGGTCGGGTCTGGAGACGGGGTACTGGATTCCCCTTCTCTCGCTCGCCCTCGGCTTCTCACGCCCGTGCAGCGGGGCCCTGAGGGGCGCGCGGCGAGTTTCCAGCGGGGGAGGGTCGGGTCTGGAAACGGGGTACGGGATTCCCCTTCTCTCGCTCGCCCTCGGCTTCTCACGTTCGTGCAGCGGGGCCCTGAGGGGGGCGCGGGGCGAGTTTCCAGCGGGGGAGGGTCGGGTCTGGGGACGGGGTACGGGATTCCCCTTCTCTCACTCGCCCTCGGCTTCTCACGTCCGTGCAGCGGGGCCTTGAGGGGCGCGGGGCGAGTTTCCAGCGGGGGAGGGGCGGGTCTGGAGACGGGTACGGGATTCCCCTTCTCTCACTCGCCTCGGCTTCTCACGCCCGTGCAGCGGGGCCCTGAGGGGGCGCGGCGAGTTTCCAGCGGGGAGGGTCGGGTCTGGAGACGGGGTGCGGGATTCCCCTTCTCTTTCTCGCCCTCGGCTTCTCACGTCCGTGCAGCGGGGCCCTGAGGGCGCGGGGCGAGTTTCCAGCGGGGGAGGTCGGGTCTGGAGACGGGGTACGGGATTCCCTTCTCTCCCTCGCCCTCGGCTTCTCACGCCCGTGCAGCGGGGCCCTGACTGGGGCGCGGCGAGTTTCCAGCGGGGGAGGGTCGGGTCTGGGGACGGGGTACGGGACCGCCCTTCTCCTCGCTCGCCCTCGGCTTCTCACGCCCGTGCAGCGGGCCCTGAGGGGGGCGCGGCGAGTTTCCAGCGGGGGAGGGTCGGGTCTGGAGACGGGGTACGGACCGCCCTTCTCCTCGCTCGCCCTCGGCTTCTCACGCCCGTGCAGCGGGGCCCTGAGGGGGGCGCGGCGAGTTTCCAGCGGGGGAGGGTCGGGTCTGGAGACGGGGTACGGGATTCCCCTTCTCTCCCTCGCCCTCGGCTTCTCACGCCCGTGCAGCGGGGCCCTGAGGGGGCGCGGCGAGTTTCCAGCGGGTCCGGGTCTGGAGGCGGGGTACGGGACCGCCCTTCTCCTCGCTCGCCCTCGGCTTCTCACGCCCGTGCAGCGGGGCCCTGAGGGGGGCGCGGCGAGTTTCCAGCGGGGGAGGGTCGGGTCTGGAGACGGGGTACGGGACCGCCCTTCTCCTCTCCCGCCCTCGGCTTCTCACGCCCGTGCAGCGGGGCCCTGAGGGGGCGCGGCGAGTTTCCAGCGGGGAGGGCGGGTCTGGAGATGGGGTACGGGATTCCCCTTCTCTCCCTCGCCCTCGGCTTCTCACGCCCGTGCAGCGGGGCCCTGAGGGGGCGCGGCGAGTTTCCAGCGGCCTCCTCGTACCTTCTGGAGACTCGCCACCACACCCGGTGAGAGGGGGAGCGCTAGAACTCTGACCGTACCCCACACCCCCCTACCCGCCCCCCGAGACTCGCCGCCGCCCCGAAAGAGAGCGGCGCTTAATCTCTGACCGCACCCCTAGTCGCCTCCCTCCCGCCCCCCTTGGAGACTCGCCGCTGCCCCCCCAGAGAGAGAGAGTGGCGCTTAATCTCTGACCGTACCCCCACTCCCCTCCCCCTCCCCCCCTGGAGACTCGCCGCTGCCCCCCCGAAGCAAACAGCTCTATAATATTGACCGTACCCCCAGCTCCCTCCCCCCTCCCCCCCTGGAGACTCGCCGCTGCCCCCGAAAGAGAGCGGCGCTTCATCTCTGACCGTACCCCACCTACCTCCCCCTCCCCATTGGAGACTCGCCGCTGCCCCCCAGAGAGAGAGAGAGAGAGTGGCGCTGAATCTCTGACCGTACCCCCACCTACCTCCCCCCTCCCCCCCCTGGAGACTCGCCGCTGCCCCCGAAAGAGAGTGGCGCTGAATCTCTGACCGTACCCCCAGCCCCCTCCCCCCTCCCCCCCTGGAGACTCGCCGCCGCCCCCTCGAAGCAAACGGCTCTCGAATTTCGGGCGTACCCCCCACGTACCCCCTCGTTCCAACTCCCCCGGGAGACTCGCCGCCGCCCCCGAGAGGGCGACGCTAGAAGCTCGGCCGTACCCCCAGCTACCCCCTCCCTCCCTCCCCCCCCCCTCTGGAGACTCGCCGCCGCCCCCCGAGAGAGAGCGGCGCAAAAGTTCCGAGCCGTACCCCCGGGCAGCCCCACCCCACCCACCCCCTGGAGACCCGCCCGACGCCCCAGAACGAGCGAGCTTCGGCGCCCCCTGGGCCATCGGCGCGGGGCGCATGGCGCCCCTGAAACTCCTCTACCCCCTGCCTCTTGCGGCGCGGTACCCCCCTCTCTCTCGCTTGATCGCCTTGCGGGCGCGACGTCGCGACGACGGGGTTCCCTTGGCGCGCGCAGATCCCTCGCCGAGGGCCCGCAGCCGCACCGCGCTCCGCGGCCGGCCGTGCGCCCGCGCCCCGCCCCCGCCCCGCCCCCGCCCCACCCCCAGCGCCCTCCCCCCTCGCCCCCTCCCCTCCCCCCCGCCCCCCCCCCACCTCCGCTCCCCCTTTTCCTCCCCGCTCCGTGCGATCGACTCGAATAAAAGGGACCCGATCCGCGTTGGCCCCCGGGGGCGAGAAGAGCGGGGCGGGGCGGAATGAAGGCGGGCCGGGCCGCGGACCTCCTCCCCCCCGAAGCCCCGCCGGCGGCCCCCGATGCGGCGGTCGCGGTGCTCCTCTCCGGCGACCCCCTCTTCTACGCCGCCGTCCGAGCGCGCCGCCAGAGCGCGCGGAGGCGGCTCGACGACGTGGAGCCGGAGGAGAGGACGCGCTGCCTCTACCCCTCGCTGCACCGGGCGCGCCGCACCGTACCGGCCGACCTGGCGCCCTTTTTCCGGTCCTCCGGGGCGCCGCCGCTGCTCTCCGTTTCCGCCCTGCGGCCCGGGAGAGCGCCTCGCTCGTGCTCGCCCCGTCGGCCGAGTGGGCCGTCGTCCACAGCTACGAGACCGACGGGTACCGCATCGTTCCCGTCCTCGCCGGCGAGCGGCCGGCGGTCGAGCCCGAGTCCGCGCCCCCGTGCCGGGGGCGCCGAGCTGGGGGCCCGCGGCGGGGGATCCCGGCATCCTCTTCGGCCTCTGCGACGGAAGCGTCGCCCTCTACCGGCGCGGGACCTACCGCGTCGTGCCCCCGGGGGCGGCCCGCCCTACACCACGCCGGGGCCCTGGGAGCGTGGGGGCCGCCGCGGCCGCCATCCCCGCCCGCCGCGTGCGGCGCATAGCGGCCCTCGACGAGCGCCGGGTCGCGGTGGCGGTCGGGGGGAGCGAGAGCGTGCACGTGGTGGACCTGGAGACGGGGCGCTGGGAGCCCGTCTTCCGCAACTCGCACGCCTGGCTCGTCGACATGGCGGGGGACGAGCGCGGGCGCCTCTGGCTCGAGTACACGAACACGGTGGCCGTCCGCGAGCCGGGCCCCGGCGGGGCCCTCTGCGTCCGCGCCCCCTGGCCCCGCGTGGCCCCTCCCCCCGACGCCAGCCCCTGGGTCGTACACTCCCCCGGGGGTACCCGGTACTGGTGGTGGGCGGCGCGGTGCTGCCTCTGCGCGGGAGAGTCAGAGGGCGGGACGCGCACACGACGCTGCGCGACGTCGTCTCCGTGCGCTACCTGCTCCCCGTCGGGGAGGCGAGGCTGCTCGCCGCCTGCCAGCGCAACTCGTTCGTCTGGGAGCCGCGGCGGCGCCGCGTCGCGTCCCTCGTCCCCCTGACCCCCGACGCGCCCCCCTCCTGGGCCGCGCCCGGGCGCGAGTCGTACCTGAGCGTCTCGCACTCGTCCTCGTACGTGCTGGGCCTCGCGACGGGCCCCGCCTCCTGGAGGCCGTTCAGCCCGAAGACGGGGGCGTGGTACCCCGAGGAGCCCGTCGCCGAGACGGCCGCCCGCCCCGATCTCTTCGAGACGTTTGGCGTCCCCGTGAGCACGTACGCCCACGCGAGCCGCCGCGGCTCCGTCCTCGCCCTCTACCGGCGCCCCCGCTACGATTCGGTCGCCGCCGGCCGGGGTACGAGCGCGGTCGACGTCTTCTGGCCCCAGCGGGGCCTGCGGGCGGGGCCCTACCGCGTCCCCTTTCGCGTCGAAGGCTCGGTCGCCGTGCACCGC
Source organism: Cyanophora paradoxa (assembly GCA_004431415.1). Taxonomy (NCBI): domain Eukaryota; class Glaucocystophyceae; order Cyanophorales; family Cyanophoraceae; genus Cyanophora; species Cyanophora paradoxa. The sequence continues at coordinate 39,824 of QPMI01000690.1, forward strand.
GGCGTGCGCTTCACCCCCGACGAGCGAGCGATCGTGATCCCCAGCGCGACGGGGTACAGCATCTTTCCCCTCCCCTACGCCCCCTCGGATCCGAATTCGAGCGCCTCGGCGGTCTCGAGCTCTAGATCTTGTTCACGATCGGCCGAGCTGGAGGGGCCGGGCGCAGAGCCTGCGGCGCCGCCGGCCGCCGCCGCCGGCACCGGCACCGACACCGGATCTAGGTCCGGATCCGGAGACGTCGACGCGATTGGCGTGCCGCAGGAGCCCGCGCGAGAAACTCTAGCTAGGCAGGCGCCGGCATGCGCAGGCTTCATCTGATATATCGATATCGATTGAATTTCGACGACTCGGCGAGTACCGTAGTACATGCGCGCGATCGGGGCCGGACACCAACGCGATTATAAATAAAAACATCAATCATAAAACTTGCGAGCGAGCGAGCGGGTCGAATCGAAGAGGAAGGTAGGATGATAAATTTGGTCAAGGCCCGAAAGGAATTCGAAACGAACAGGCACATGCCATGATGGCCGGCAGCCTCGAACAAACAGGATCAAACAGAAAAGGAAATTCGAAACGGGACGAGGAACGCATCTAGAGCCTAGGCGAAAGCGGCGCCGTCCGCGAGCTCAAACGCGAGGCGGGGATCGGCGGCGGCGAGGGCCCGCATCTTGGCGAGCTTGCGCGGGCCGCCCGAGGCGGTCCGCTTGACCTCCATCTCGGCCGCGCGCGCGGCGGCGTTGGAGGGGAAGCCGTGCAGGACGGCGGCGAGGGCCCAGGGCCCGCGGCCGCGGGTGTAGGCGGTCTTGGACGAGCCCGAGAGGTGCTCGGCGAGGCGGCGGAGAAGATTCTGGGTGGATCCGACGTAGGCGAGGCCCGGGGCGAGGAGAGGAGGTAGACGACGGGGCGGGGCCGAGGCGCGCGACGAGCTCGGATGGGATTCGGAGGGTGGCGAGGGGTGGGCGGGGGCGGGCGGGCGGGGGGTACGGGGCATCGTGCGGAGCGGTGCTCATCCCACGCCACGAGTCGGATGGGCATGTACAGTCGAGGTTGGGCGGGGCGGCAGCTGCAGGCTTTAGGAGGGAAAAAGGTCAAGATGGGTGGAGGGAGAGGGGGGAGGGGGGGGAGAGAGGGGGGGGGAGGGGGCGGGGCGGGGAGGGGAAGGGGGGGAGGGGGGGAGGGGAGGGGGGGGAAGGGGGAGGGGAGGGGGGGGGGGGGGACGGGAGCACGTTCGGCGGCGGCTCAGACGGCGGAATCGGCGCCCGAGGGGCGCGGCGCTTGCGACGAGCTCGAGGCGCGCGCGAGGGGCGCCTGGGCGACGGCCGGGCGCTGGGCGCCGGGCTCGCCCTCGGGCGCCCGGCGGCCTTGCGCTTCGCGCTCGAGGAGCCCGCCGCGTCGGCGGCGCGGCGGGAGCCTCTCCGGATTCGTTGATGTGCCCGGCTTCTGCGCACGACGGCGGGGCGGGTCGGAGGGGCCCAGAGCGCGGAGGCCGCGCGGGCGCCGCGGCGCGGACCTTGAGGAGCGGCCGCCGCCGCCTGCGTGGACGTGACCGCATCCGCGGCGGGCCGGCGGTCCGCCGCGCCGAGCTTGAAAGCGGCCTCGCACTGCTTGAGAGAGTCCGAGTGCATCTCCTTTACTGTACCCTCGCGGACCGCCTGTTCGAGCGTGCCGTAATCGATGTCGAAGGGCCTGCGCGCGCGTTTCGGCCCGATTCACGGCGGCCGTCGCGCGGAGCGGAGCGGGAGGCGCTGCGCGCACTTTTTCTTCGGGAGGATCTGCGTGAACACCTCTTCGAAGACTTGGTACGTGAAGCCCCCCGAGATGGCGTCGGACGCGAGCTTGTTGACGTTCTCTCTCGCGCTGCACTCGGGCAGGAAAACTCTGCCCAGCGCCTCCGGCACGCCCGTTCCCCCAAGCCGCCTGAGCTCCCGGTGGTATCGATCGATGGCCTCGCGCTCCAGCTCGTTGATGAAGCTCAGGATGAACATGCGCCGCTGCTCGGCGTCGGGCGGGCGGATGTAGACGCTGCGGCAAGCCCCGGATGTCAGATCTAGAGGGCGGAATGCCGCGCGGCGGAGGCCTCGGGTTGGGGGTACGGCGCACTGCTTGGGGAACCGACGGTAGAATTTTCCCTCCAGATTCAAGGGGTAGTTTGTCGCCGCGATCAAGACGGGCCCGCCGCCCGCGGCGCCAGCCTTGCGACGTGCCCTGAGGTCACGTGCCAGCGCGGACATACCTTTCGCGCACTGCGGGCGGGCCGCGGGCGGGGCACGGTGAGCTCTGGGGCGGGGCGCGTCGCCGATCGCGACGACCCTCGGGACGTGCACCTGATCGGAGATGTTCTTGTGAAACTTGTCCCCGTTGCCGGACGCGCCGGCCTTCGGGAAGAGCGTGTCGACTTCGCTGCGGGGCCGGGCGGGCCGGCGCGTCGGACGGCCGCGGGGCACGGGCGTGGCCATGGAGTGGCGCGGGCCGAAGCGCACTCGCACAGGAAGACGACGTCCGGGAAGTGCTTGAGAAAGGCGAAGAACGCCTTGACGATGTTCTCAGACTCGCCGTACTGCGCATGCGGGGCAACGTCGGCGGCGGCGCGTGGGCCGAAGGTTCCGGGAGCGCGCACATATTTGCTGGTTTGAGTGTGGTCGTACTCCAGGAGCGCAAAGTTCAGCCTCCGCGCGAGCTCGCTCGCAAACTCCGTCTTCCCGTCCCCTGCAGCGGCCGGCTGGTTAGGAGCGGCGAGGGGCGAGGAAGGAAGCGACGCCGGCGGGCGCGCGCACGGGCGGGCCGTAGAGGAGAATCCCGTCCGGGGCTTTTTGGCGGAGTCGGGGACGTGGGGTCCCGGCGCCGCAGGATCATCGCCGAGGTATGCGTAGGCGCTCCTCAGCTCGTCGAAGAGGTCCGCCCGCCCGACTGGCGGGGCGTTCAGCGACGGCGTCGTGTCCCCGAACGCGACGGGCGCAGGGATGCGTACCGTATTCACGTGCCGTCTGCTGCACGACGTCGGCGGACTTGAAGGCCGCGAGGATGGACTCTCTGGCGAGCGTCCGCACATCGGCCTGCCCGATCACCTGCACCGCCTTTTCCAGCGCCGCCTCGAGTGCCGCTTCGCTAGACGCACGAAGGCGTGAGACCGCGCGGGGCGGCGAGGGGCGCCCGCGGCTGGCGGGCGCGCGGGGCGAGGCACCTGCCACTGGGTCCCGGAGTGAAGAGCGCGCTCTCCGGGTCGAGGACGGGGAGGTCGCCGTCGAGGAGAAACTCGAGCGACTCGCCGTCGCCCTGCAGCCTCTTGTCCCCCGTAGACGCAGCTCCACGAGGCGCTCCCGGGCCGCATCGATGAGAGCCTTGGCCTCCGCCAGCGCCCGCGCCTTTGTGCGCTTGTTCCCGTTCTCCTGTTTCCCCGCCGGGCCAGCGGCGGCCGGCGCCGCGTCCCCCGCCGAGGGGCTGGCGGCGGGCGCCGCATCCCCCGCCCCCACCGGAGGGCAGGCGGCGGGCGCCGCGTCCCCTGCCTCAGCCGCGGGGCCCGGGGCCGGCGCCGCGTCCCCTGCCTCAGCCGCGGGGCCCGGGCCCGGCGCCGCGTCCCCTGCCTCAGCCGAGGGCCCGGGGCCGGCGCCGCGTCCCCTGCCTCAGCCGCGGGGCCCGGGCCCGGCGCCGCGTCCCCTGCCTCAGCCGAGGGGCCCGGGGCCGGCGCCGCGTCCCCTGCCTCAGCCGCGGGCCCGGGCCCGGCGCCGCGTCCCTGCCTCAGCCGAGGGGCCCGGGGCCGGCGCCGCGTCCCCCGCCGAGGGCCTGGCGGCGGGGGCCGCATCCCCCGCCCCCGCCGTCGCCGCAGGCGGGACAGCCGTCGCTTCGGGCGATTCCAGCTCCCGCTTGGCGAGGGCCGCCTGCCCAAGGGAGCGGAAGGGTCGTTGAGACGCTTGATGTGCTTTCGGGTCGTGTAGGGGCCGATCTGCCGCAGGGCAGGGAACGCACGCAGCGCCTCGCCGATGTTGCGCATCCTCCGAAGCTGCGGCGCGGCGCGGGCGGGATTGGCGGCCGGAAAGAAGGGAGGGGAAGGGGGGGGGGGGACGGGAGGGGGGGAGGGAGGGGGGGAGGGGGGAGGGGGGAGGGGGGAGGGGGGTTCTGCACGGGCGGACCGCGTCGGCGAGGTTCTTCGCGCCGGTCCGGTCCTCCTTCTTCCGCTCCCCCGCCTCGAGGTCCTGGTCGGCCTTGCGGGAGATGGTGTTGTCGCGGAACTGCTGCACGCTACCATTCGTCTCGAGCGTGAGCAGCTCCGCAAAGTCGAACGCGAGCTTGGGGGCCTCCGGATCGCCGGGATCCTTGAGGTTCTCCAACTTGGGGTCTCCCGGATCAGCCTTCTCCCGCATGTTCATCTCGACGATGTTGTTGATCTTCTCGCTCTTCACTTCTCGGCCACCTCGAACGAGAATGCGGCCTTGCGCTTCCCCTTGGAGTCGCTCGCTAGCTTTGCGCCAATCCGCCGGCCCTCGGACTCGCAGAAGAGCGCGATGTACTGCGGACGGTGCGTATGCGCCATCAGCGTCGATCGCGGCGGCCGGGGCGGGCGGGCCGGGCGGGCGCGCGGTGGTGGGGACGCGGACCGGACCTGGCATGCGATGACAAAGGCGCCGGTGCGCTCCTGCTCGGAGACTTGGAGGATGCGCTGGGTGTTCAGCATGTACGGATCGAGCTCCCTGTACCGTGACGCGACGTTCTTATGTGCGAGATCACGTCCGTCGGAGCGTAGAGGTTCCGGGCCCCCGCGGGGCGCTCGCCGACTCTGACAAGGGTCCCTCGCGGGGACCGAGGCCACTCCGGCGATCGCTCGGCCCCGCCCCTCCTCGCCCGCGCCCGGCGCCGCGCGTGCATGCCCGGCGCGGCGGCCGCCGGGGGCCCCATCCGGAGCCGCCGATGCCACGCTGGCGGCGACGGCGCCGGCGGCCGGAGGCGACGGGTTGGGCTGCTCATTCTTGTAGCTGTAGGCGTCCCTCCAGCCCTCGAGGAGGTTGTCGACGATCTTCTCCGCCTTTTCCGCCATGCGCTTCTTCAGGAGCTCGCTCTCGTCGCCTCCGCCGCCCGAGCTCGGCGGCTTGCCGCTCCTGGAGTTCTTCTTTTTCTTCTTCTCGCCGTCGCCGTCCTCCTCGCTGCTGCTGCTGCTGCTCCTCTGCGTCTTCATCCGGATCCTTGTCCGAACCGCTGGCGCTGGATTCGTTGTCATTGGACGAATTCGGAGCGCCCTTGTTTCTGATCTTGTCCTCGAGCGCTGCCTGGTTGTTCACGCCGTTGGGCGTGGACAGAGCGCGATCCTTGAACAGCTTCCACTGCGCCTCCTGCTCCTTCCTCTTCTTCTTCGGCGGCTCCGTCTTCGCCGCCTCCGCGTCGTAGCACTCCACAAACTTTGCGTGGGTGTTCTCCACCTTTTCGAGCCCGTGCGCCGCAGCTGCGCGCGGCGCCGAGCGGTCGGCGCGGGCCCCGACCTGGTAGCGCGGGGGCTCGTGGGGGCGTGTGCACCATTCACCCACGGCTCTCTTGTATTTGGCAAATTGCCTTATCGAGGAGAAGCAGAAGATACAGAGCCTGAGGCGCTTGGGGCACGTCGCCTCGCACAGCGAGACGGGAGGATCCAGGCTTTCTTGCACCCCGTACAGATGCCGCGGCCGCGGGGGCCTCTGCGCAGAGGCGCGCGCGCCTGTCAGGGTCCGCGCGCGGCGGCCGCGGGCGAGGCCTAGGGGCGACCGCGGAGCGCACGGGAGGCTCCAGGTTTGGGTTTCTCGGCGTCAACTTGGGGACCTTCGCGCTCGCGGGCCGCTGGCGCCTCTTTGCGCCCGGGATCCTCCGGATTCGTCCCCTCGCCGTGCTTGGCGGTCTTGCCCTCGCCGCTCATGATCGTCGAGCACCGGCCGTCGGCGCGCGCAGCCGCAGCTGCAGGCTGCAAATGCGGTGATGAGCGCTAGTACGCGTACGGCGTGGCGCACAGCGGCCGGCGGCGCGGCTACCGTAGTACCGGCCCGCGGGGTAGGGCCGCTAGGCTAGCTATCATAGACTAAGATTCGAATTCATTGTACTACGGTACATAGCTAGGTCACAGCCTAGGTGTGTGCACGTGTGGGCGTATCGCTAATTTTGCGGGGTAATATAAGGCTGCTTCTCATCCGCTAGCCTGAGCTAGGGAATTATGGTGGAGCCGGAAATTAGTGGACTGAGTCAAGATTTTCAGTCCACTAATTTCTGCGTGGGTACCGGTGCTGCATCACGGCCCTGCATGCGTACGTACGTACGTACGCCCACGTATACGAACGAAATTTTGCAACAGAATTCGAAATAAAAACCTTTGCACCGCATGGTACTGCGTATACCGCACTACGTATACCGCGTCGTGTGATCATGCCTGAGTCGGCGTGACTCTCGTGGTGACTCACTGCAGCTGGCTCACTGCCAGCTAGAGTCACTGGTGAGTCGCGTCGCGTATACGTACTACAGTATACCAGGTCACAGCTCGCGGAAAAAAGGCGCATAGGCCGGTCTAGGACTTTAATTTCTCCCAGTGAAGATTTTCTCGCGAGCTCCAGCCATTGGATGAAAACGTTTCATTTGCGTACCCCAAACCTTCGTTCGCGCTCGTTCAACATGAAAGCTGCGCACAAAGCACTTCGTACCCACGCCTTCTTGCAGAGTCAGCGCCGCAGCGGAGAAAGCTGGTCGCCCCGCCGGCTTTCAGCAGCCTCCTTAGGTCCAGTGAGCTTCAGGGAAGCGGCGAAGGCGGCCCCAGGTGGCGGCAGTCCGCGGCGGCACTTTTGAGCGCGGAACAGGACCTGTTGACCGCCCACTCTCTTCCCACGCATCGAAGGCAGGTTCTGTATTCACTCTGATGCACTAGGACGCGTCCCGGGCTCTGGCGGTTCCTCACCGGACTCGCAACCGCAGTGGCACCTCCTTCACAGCACGCCTCCACGCACGCTACGCGTATACTATGCAAGCTAACGATCATGCGGGTGCGTGTCTGCACGCGCCGCGCGCTGCCCAGCTGATGCGATGAGGTCGCTCCCGCCGTGTGCAGTTGTCTCCCAAAGTGCCAGAGCCGGGCCTCAGCGTAACGAGTGGATGCTACTCAAGCTACATAAGCTGTAGGCGAGCGAAGAAGGGTCGCTCAACAGCTCAGTTCCGCGCTAATCGAAAACGCGTTTGCAGGTCTCCCTAGTCCTTGGCGCCGACGACGGGGCCTCGCCGCCGGCTGCGCATCGTCGTTTCACGATGTACAGGTGCTATACTTCCTTTCCGCTCTCTTCTGCGACCATTTCGCCGCCGCCTGATCGACCACCACCACCACCAAGGCGCGGTCCTTCACCTCGGCGGCAGCCCTGGGCGGAATGACACGCAGCGGCATTCCGAGGCGTACGCAAGTGTGTTTTATAGCTTCTAGAACACCCCACGCCCTTCCCTTCGATGTGGCGCTCGCCCATGTCGCCCGTGTGCAAGGCACCTCGCTGTCTCTCGCGCGCGGGCGGGGCGTGGCGGCACTCCTTCTGGCATGTGAGGGCGTTGTACTGCATGCATAGGTGGGAAAGCGCACAACAAGACGAGCGGTGCCGGGGCGGCGAAACGCGCCGGATGGGCGGAAGCCGCGATTCGAACAACCGGGACCGATCCAGCGGCAGTCCTGGCGCCTGGCCCGCTCTATAGCTCGGGACATACATCTAAAGCACGGTGAGAGCGTTGACGGAAGACGCGCGCCGCAGGATGGCTTTCGAGGAGCGTTTGTCTGCGGCGGGCGCGGCAAGCGAGCGAGAGCGTCGCATATACATCCCAAGCGCGCGGAGAGCGCGGAGGCCGAGCGCTGGAGCGAGCGGAGCGAGCTAGCCGGCGGCAAGTTTGGGCGAACGAAGGCTTTAGCGGGGGTAGCGCTAGCTAGTTGCACGTGGCTCACGTGCGCTGAGCCAATCCGATTTGCAGGAAGCACCGGATCGCGTTTCTATTGGCCGACTCGGAATATATATATTCGGCAATTCCCTTGACTTAAAGTCTTGGTATATTTGGGGGGCCCTATATCGTGACTCAACGAGTAACACCGAACGGTCGCCCTTTTTTCCGCGAGCTGTGGGTAGTCCGAGTCCGTGCGTGACGCGACGTCGACGTCGCGACTCGCGATCGCGAGTCGCGATCGACTAACATGCACATGCATGCATATGCATATGTACATATTTTAACGTTATCCAGATTCATGACCGTACGCCGGTCCACTCAAATTAATAATTTTTATATCCGTACGCGTGACGCGTCGATCGACTTATATAATGTTATATATATACACGTATCAATATCATAGCGCTAGCATATCCATACGCGTACGTCGACGTCCATCGCGCAAATGAATGTGACTAAAATTAATTCAGTGTACATGTTAATTTTATAACTGAAACTCTACGCCACCGCAGCGGTGCGACGTTCGTGCAAGAATCAACGCCACGTTCCACGGTTCGGGCCGCTGAATTAATCGGGCGCCGAGCATCGCGGGCGATCTGACGCCACTCACTGAGTCAGGCTGCCTCGCGTTAAACTCGACGCCATAGAGCAGCAGCTTCCAAGTCGGCGACGCTCGTGTGTGATCCAACGCTACGGTGCGGGGCGCCAATAGCGGCGGATCCAACGCCACTGCATTGCGTTAAACTGGACGCTACGATTCGGGCGCCGAGCATCGCGGGAGATTCAACGCCACTGCCTCGCATTAAACTCGGCAATGATCGTGTGAAATCCAACGCTACGGACCGCCAACGGTGCGGGGCGCCAAGAGGGGAGGATTCAACGCCACTGCAATGCGACTGTATTGCGTTAAACTGGACGCCACGGTACGGGCGCCAAGCCCCGCGGGGGATCCAATGCCACTGCTTCGCGTTAAACTTGACGCCATATTGCAGCTAGCGTTTCCCAATTGCAAGCTCAACCTCGTGTGATCATGAGATCTAACGCTACGGTGCGTGGCGTCAAGCCGCGGGAGATAAAACGCCACTGCATTGCGTTTGACTCGACGCCATATTCAATGACTGCAGCTTGGCGACGCTCGTACAAGATCCAACGCTACGCGTATACGTACGTATACGCGTGCATGGTAAACGTATGCATAGCATTGCATACCCGCCGGCGCCGGGCCGGTATACCGTACGTTGGCCGGGTAGTACCGGTGCGGCCCGGGCGCCGGGCGCCGCGGGCCACGGTAACTAGAACGTTGACGTCGACGTTCACGTTGGTCGCAGTTGCAATGGGGTACAGCTGGTCTCGAGGAAAAAAAACAACGACTTGCAGCAGCAGCAGCAGCCGGCGAGCCGGGCACGGATCGACTCCATCATCCTCGCACACCACCACGCATCCCAGCTTGCCCAGCAGCGTGTACGCGCACTCGCGGAGTAGCCCGGCCGATCGGCCAGTGTGCGATCAACGTCGAGGCGCGCCGCAGGTACCGGTTTCTAGCACAGATCAAAGAGATGCCGCACGCGAGCCGCGCCACTGAGCGGTCCGTGTCGTCGGGGGATTGTCCGAGCGTGCGCGCTCCGAGGTTCGCCCCGCCCGCTCTCGCCTCGGACAGCCGGGACAGGTCGCCGGGCACGGGCGCTCTTCTGACGCTCGGCGGAACCTCGGGGATCACGCAGACTATCTACTGAAGCTCCGCGGGGATCCCTTGCGCCCTCGTTGACGTGTGCGTCGCCGCCGGCCTCCGGACGCGTTGGTTGACCTGACCTCGTCGCGCAGCGCTCTCAGGAGCGTGATCGAGCACCGTGCACCAAAGTCGCGCCTCTTGACACGCCTGGGACGCGCCGCCGCGACGGGTTCGCTCCCGCCCGCTCCCGGCCTCGCGCTCTCGATCCGATCGGGCGCTCGCGCGACGCGTCGGCGGCAGGCCTCGTCGACGCGTCGCGACCCTTGGCCGCGCGCGTACGCGACGGAGCGGCGCCCGGCGGCCCGCAGAGCGCGCATACCGCCTGCAAGAAGTGTCCCCCGCGGCCGCACGGACTCTCTTGCATCGCGCGTACTTTCCCACCTCGCCTCTCGTACGAACCCTGACCGTCTTTGCAGCGGCGTGGCGCGACAGACGACCCGCCTCCCGTACCCCTGGCTACGCGGCGGCAGCGAGGGGGTAGAGGTGAGCGCGGGAGACTCCCCCCCCCAAGGGACCTGAGCCGCCCCCCTTCTTCCCGCCCGCAGATCCGCTCCTTCTGGGGCGGCGGGGCGAGTCTCCACCGGCCCCCGTACCCCTGGCTACGGCGGCGGCGGCGGTGAGGGGGTAGAGGTGCGCGCGGGAGACTCGCCGGCCCCCCCCAAGGGACCTGAGCCGCCCCCTTCTTCCCGCCCGCAGATCCCGTCCTTCTGGGGCGGCGGGCGAGTCTCCACGGCCCCCGTACCCTGGCTACGGCGGCGGCGGCGGCGAGGGGTAGAGGTGCGCGCGGGAGACTCGCCGGCCTCCCCAGGGACCTGAGCCGCGCCCTTCTTCCCCGCCCGCAGATCCGAGCCTTCTGGGGCGGCGGGCGAGTCTCCACCTCCCGTACCCCTGGTTACGGCGGCGGCGGCGAGGGGGTAGAGGTGAGCGCGGGAGACTCGCCGGCCTCCCCCGAGGGACCCTGACCCGCGCCCCGTCTTCCCGCCCGCAGATCCCGCCCCCTCTAGGGGCGGCGGGGCGAGTCTCCACCGCCCCCCGTACCCCTGGCTACGGCGGCGGCGAGGGGGGTAGAGGTGCGCGCGGGAGACTCGCCGGCCTCCCCCGAGGGACCCTGACCCGCGCCCCGTCTTCCCGCCCGCAGATCCCGCCCCCTCTAGGGGCGGCGGGGCGAGTCTCCACCGGCCCCCGTACCCCTGGCTACGGAGGCGGCGGCGGGGGGGGGGGTAGAGGTGAGCGCGGGCGACTCGCCGCCCCTCCCCAGGGACCCTGACTCGCGTCCTTCTTCCCGCCCGCAGATCCCGCTCCTTCTGGGGCGACGGGGCGAGTTTCCACCGGGCCCCGTACCCCTGGCTACGGCGGCGGCGGCGAAGGGGGGTAGAGGTGCGCGCGGGAGACTCGCCGGCCTCCCCCCAGGGACCTGAGCCGCGCCCCTTCTTCCCCGCCCGCAGATCCCGAGCCTTCTGGGGCGGCGGGGCGAGTCTCCACCTCCCCCGTACCCCTGGTTACGGGCGGCGGCGGCGAGGGGGGTAGAGGTGAGCGTGGGAGACTCGCCGGCCTCCCCCCAGGGACCTGAGCCGCTGCCCCGTCTTCCCGCCCGCAGATCCCGAGCCTTCTGGGGCGGCGGGGCGAGTCTCCACTGGCCACCGTACCCCTGGCTACGGGCGGCGGCGGCAAGGGGGGTAGAGGTGAGCGCGGGAGACTCGCCGGCCTCCCCCGAGGGACCTGACCCGCCCCCCTTCTTCCCGCCCGCAGATCCCGAGCCTTCTGGGGCGGCGGGGCGAGTCTCCACCGACCCCTGTACCCCCTGCCTACGGCGGCGGCGGCGAGGGGGGTAGAGGTGAGCGCGGGAGACTCGCCCCGCCGCCCCCTGGGGCCCCGCCCCGCCCCGCCCCCCCCGCCCCTCCCCTCTCGGACTCATCGGCCCCTCAATTCGACAGGGCTGCGGGCGGAGCGCGGGGGGCGCGGCTACGCGCGCTGCGGGACGGGCGGCCAGCTGTAAGAGCCGAGGGCGAGGGAGAGGGCGTCGTAGGCGAGCCAGAAGCCCTCCTGCGGCTCCGGGGGCGCCGCGAAGAGGGCCCGCGGCGCCATGCGCTCCTGCGCGCGCCGGGACGCGTTGCGGGTCGACCGGTGGAGACCGAAGAGGCGGGCGGCGTGGGGGCAGCGGCTGGGCTTCAGCGTCGCGGCCGCGAGCTCCCGTGCGTGCTCGCCGCCCAGAAACTGCCTCAGCTCCTTGGCGCTCAGACGCGACAGCGCCCTGACCATCCCCTCCGTCTCCAGGTCGACGTGCAGCACCTGCCAGGGCGCGATCCGCTCCGCGGTGCGACGGGACGCGGCGCGGGTCGACTTGCGGATGGCGACGATGGCGGCGACGGGGCAGCGGGTCACGGTCGCGGACGCGTCGTCCCCGGCCGCGGCGCGGGTCGCGACGCGAGCGGTGGTGCGGGGCATCTTGTTTCGATTCGAGAGAGAGAGAGAGTGGCACGAGGCCGGGCGCGCCCCCCATTTATACCCCCGAGGGGCAGGGCTCGGCCCGAATCGGGCACCCCCCCCCTTTCCCCTCCCCTCCTCTCCTCCCCACGTACCCCCCATCCTGACCTGTTCCCTCGCCCCGCAGGTCCCTTTCGTCTCCGCGCCTGGGGCCCCGCCCCGCCCGCCGCCCACCCCCTCCACTCCCCCCCTCCCCACCCTTCTCGCCCAGGTACCCCCTCCTCGCCCCCTCCCCCCCGCCTGGAGACTCGCCGCGCCCCCCGCAAACGTCCCCGCCCTCACCCCCCCCCCGCCACGCAGGCCGAGGCCGCGGTGGGTACACGGATACGTTGCCGCTGCAGGAGCGGGGGGTACCCGCGCGGCTACCCCGGGCGCCCCCGGTCCGCGCGCCCCGCCCTCTGCCCCTATCGACCGACGAGCTGAGCGTCCGGGCGCAGCGCCGATCGGGAGGGCGTCTCGGCGGACCGCGTGCACGGAAAGGAGAGGGAGGCGGGCGGCGGGGCCCCGAAGGACATCCAGTCGACGCTGGCGAATCGCCGCCGGAACGGTTCCGGCATGAAGCCCAGCGTCCCCTCGGCCTCGGCGGCGAGCCGCGCGGCGTACCCCGGGTCCTCCGGGCGAGGCGGGGTGCTCGCGGCGGCAAAGTAGGCGCCTCCGACGGGGCACGGCGCGCGGCACACGGGCAGCTCGCCGCCCTCCAGCGGACCATGCAGCCGTGCACATCACGTGACCGCACGCCTCGGAGACGGGCCGCGTCACCGGCTCGAGGCAGACGGGGCACTCGTCGGTCCAGCGGAGCGGCGACGGCGGCCGGCGGCGCGGTTCTGGAAGCAGCGCCAGGCGATGCAGCAGGCGAGGCCAAAGTCGATGTGCCGCTCCCGCGCCGCCTCGTCCTCCTCGGGGTCGGCCCGAGCGGCATCTCGATCGTCTCGAAGCGGATCCGGCCCTCGGGCGTCGTGCCCACCGCCAGCGCGCAGCGCGAGACCCCCTCTCCGATCGTACTCGATGAGCCGGTGCGCGGGTACCCCCGCCTGCATTTCTCCCCGGGCTCAACGCTGACGGGGTACCCCTCAGGTCGCCTCTTTTAGGCTCGCCCCGCGGGGGTACGCCCGAGGCGGCGCGGCGATCCGGGCCCCCGTTTCGGCGCAGCCGTCGGAGACGCGATAAAAAGGGGACGGGCGGGCCTGAATCCGCACACTCTTCGCCGAGCTCTGCACCCCGCGATCATGCCTCCCGTCGCGTCTCCCTCGTCGTCGCCGCCGTCGAGTCTCCCGGCGGCGCGTCGCCCCCGAAACGGGAGGCGGCGCCGGCGGCGTCGCGGCCGGGCCCGGCCCCGCGTCGCGTCTCCACTCCTCGGCCCGCCCCGTCGCAATCGGCGAGGATGGGCGGGGGGCGTGGACGCGGCGGGCTCGGCGGGGGCGGAGCCCATGGAGGTCGACGTCGCGCCGGGCCGCCGCCGCCGCCGCCGCCCGGGTCCGGCTGGAGGCCCACGCCCTCGTCAAGCCGGCCGTCCCGGGCCTCCCGACCCTTCAACCAGCGCTGGCGCCGCCGCCCCCTCCGCGACCTCGTCGACGCGGCGGCGCGGCGCGCCTTCTGCCAGGCCGCCTCCACCCTCGCCGTCCGCCGCCCCGACGGCTCCCAGACCGCCTGCGTCTACGCCGGATTCCTCGACTTTGACGCCGCCGGCATCGCGCCCTCGGAGAAGAAGGGCCTCGCCGCCAGGGCCGCCCCGCTGCGCACCCTCGCCGAGCTCTTCGCCGCCGAGCCGCGCCTCCTGGAGCCGGCCGGGACCGCGTACAGGCTTCGCCAGGCGTGCGGGGCGTACCCCCCGCGCCCGGCGAGGCGCCGCTCGAGTGCCTCGTCACCTTCAGCGGCCTCAAGGCTTCCACGTCTCTCCCTCCGCCACCCGCCACTGCTCGTCCGGGCCCCCGGGCGGCGCGTCAAGGCGGACGGCCAGGTGGAGCCGGCGGCGGCCGGCGGCGGCCGGCCTACTCCGTGGACGACCTCCTGGAGACGGCGCTCGTACCCCTGCTCCGCAGGCTGCCGGGCCTCTCCGAGGAGGACGTGCTCGGCATCGTGGCGGCGATCGACAGGTCCCCGCTCAACCCCAACTGCGGCCTCCGCCTCGACGAGTTACCCCCACCCGCTCACGGGGGCGGTACCCGTCGCCGTCTCGGGCCCGACCTCGACGCCCTGATCGAGCCCGACGGCGAGGCGGCGGAGCGGGTCCTCATCGCCGGCGACGGCCCCGCCCCGGAGATCTCGGCCTTTCTCTCCGGCCTCTTCGCCGACCTGGAGCGGCGCGTGGGGACGGAGGAGGCCGTGGCCGCCCTCCCGGCCCTCCCCGAGGCCCCGAGCGCCCCGCGCGAGGGCGGCGGCGCGAGCAGGAAGCGTCGGCGGGACGGGAGCCCGGCCCGGGGCGGCGCCGGCAGCGCGCCCGAGGCCCTGCGCCGGGCCCTGGAGCTCGCCCCGCACCATCGCGATCGGCGGGGCGCGCCCCGCAAGGTCCGACTCGTGGGGCGCTCGGAGGACGGGCGCTACGTCACGTTTCGCGTCAGCCCCGCGGCGGGCAGCGGCGCCCGGTGCCACCTCGGCGTCGAGCACGACTGGCGCGGGACCCTCTGCTCGGTCTCGCAGCTCCTCCCGGGGGCGAGCATGGTGGCGTTCCGGTGCGGGGGCCAGAACCACTCGGACTGCGCCCGGCGCCCCGTCTTTGGGCGGCCCGTCTGGGACGGGGCGCGGGCGGACCCGGCCGAGGAGGCGGCGGACGACGCGGCCCTCGTGGCCCTCGGCGAGTGCCTCTCGAGCATCGCGGACGGGGCGCGCGGCGGCGGCGCCGCCCCGCCCGCCCGCACCCTCCCGTACCCCTTCTCCGTCGTCCCCCGCACCAACGACCGCGTCTACTCTGTCGACGCGCCCTGCGCCGAGTGCGGCGGGGCGCGCGGGGGCGTGCTCGTCGACGTTCTGGCGCGCGAGGTCAAGGCGTTCCCGTGCGCCGGCTGCAAGGCGGCGAGCCCCGAGGGGCGCACCCGTCGCCTCGACCTCCTCCCCGAGCTGGGCTCGGAGCTGCGCGCCGCGGAGGACGCCGTGCAGCGCGCCCTCGTCGCGCGGGCGCTGGAGGCGAACGGGGGCCCCGGCATCGCGCTCTTCGGCGCCGCGGGCCCGAAGGGCTGGCTGGAGGCCCTCCCGCCCCTCGGCGGGCAGGCCGGGGAGCAGCTCGTCGCGATCATCGAGGTGCTGCGCCAGCGGGTCGTGGCCAAGGACTGGTCCGGCGAGCCGATCCGCCGCGGGCTCGTGCCGGAGGCGGCGCGGAAGGCGCTGGACGCGCTCCCGCTCCCCGACCTGCGCGAGCCCCCGGGCGGCCCGCCGGCGGGGGCTTCGACTGGCGTGACATCGTCCACGACGCCAACGACCTCGGCGACCCGCGGCGCCGGTGGGTGGACAAGGAGGCGGTCGAGGGGGCGCTCCGCGGGCCGGCCACGCGGCGAGGCATGCTCTTCCTCCGGGCGCAGACGGGTACGGGCAAGTCGCAGGCGATCGTCCACCTCCTCGCCGAGATGCGCAAGTCCCCCGCCGCGTACGGCCTGC